>JALGXP010000261.1:0-46788 GCA_023333625.1 Bothriochloa decipiens | reverse complement strand
TGACCCTTCGACAACCGACCCTCGAGTTTGACACCTCGAGTTTGACCATTCGGCAACCCACCCTCGAGTTTGACCCTTCGACAACCGACCCTCGAGTTTGACCCATCGACACCTCGATACGTCAACCCTCGAGTTCGACACCTCGAGCACCGTCACATTCGAGCCGCTGTCCGCCGTAAAGCACATCGCCGAAACCAAGCTCCTGACTTGATGACCACCAACGTGTCCACCTTGACGACCCGAGGACGATGCACGGGTTAGCAAAGTCCTGGAGCAGCCCCTCGCCGGATGTTTAACCTCACTGTCACCGGCCGAGCACCGTTGTGGAAGCAGAGCAGTTTTCTGTCTTCGACCATGCCCTCGAGAGCATACCCCTCGAGACCTAATCCTCGAGACTGTAACCCTCGAGACCATGCCCTTCGAGACCGTATCCTCGAGACCGTACCCTCGAGAGCATACCCCTCAAGAGCATACCCCTCGAGACCTAATCCTCGAGACCGTACCCTCGAGAGCATACCCCTCAAGACCTAACCTCTCGAGACTGTAACCATCGAGACCGTAACCCCTCGAGAGCATACCCCTCAAGACCTAACCCTCGAAACCGTAACCCTCGAGACCGTAACCCCTCGAGACCGTAACCCCTCGAGACCCAACCCTCGAAACCGTAACCCTTGAGACCATAACCCCTCGAGACCGTAACCCCTCGAGACCGTAACCATCGAGACCTTACCCTCGAGCCCTTTTTCTTTTCAGAAAATGGTTAAATCTTTAAAAATTCATATCTAATTCATACGAGCTCAGAAAATTATGATCCACATATCCAAATTTTCTATAAATCGAGCCCTATCTATCTAGGCTATGTTTGAGTGTATTTGGATCTTCTATTTTGCATTCGTTCTTTGTGCTAATCTATAGGGTTCGCTTCTGCGACCGTTAAATCTCGTTACAGGCTCGAGCGAGGACAAGTCTGACGACAGTGACAACCAGAAGAAGTCCGACAGCTACGTCAGTGAAGGTGCCACACACCACCCAACCTCGTAGATCCCATTACGCATGGCAATTATAATATGGCTAGTGCTTTAAATTCATGTTGTCATAATGCTATGCCTGTGCTAGGACTGCATGATAGAGTATTTATTTGATCAGCCCTACCTTGTCGTAAACTATCACCTGCTTACCCGCTGTTATGATAGCCACCTGCTTATCTGCTATACTTATATTTCTATACTTCACTCGCTTACATTTTGATGCGACGTGATGAACCCGGGGAAGGCCTGGAGGGTGCCAGGCTGGATGTGTGAGTTGATGTTTTAGATGGGCATGTGAGCTGATGATGTTGTATCCAGGTTTGGGGTGGGGCTTACGGCAGGGAGTAGGGTGAGGGTTGAGTCGATCGAGCCGGGATCTACGATGAGCTTTTGGAGCAAGTCTTACCAGGGAATGGTTCTGGAAATTCCCATGAGAGGAGCCTGTGACGGGCTAACTGAGATGAGATGGTGGTCCTTGGGTGTGATCCTCTGAGAGGTGGAGCCCGGGATGAAGGTGCCGTGGTAGCACGTTAAAGATAAACCCTGATGAAGATATCCCGGTTTGGTCAAATTTAGGAACTGTTGCGCTGGTATCCGGACCTAGGAATCTCTTGCTTTCCACTTGCTCTCCATGGGGGGAGACGGCCGAACAGCTGGATAGGTCGATGCCACTACTGCTAGGCGAGAAGTGATAGGAAGGTATATGCATGGGATGGAGCTAACACCCTACCGAGACGATCATGGCACCCCCTTCGGGAGTGGGTACATGGCATGGCATCCTCTACGGGAGTGGATACATGCTCTCTTCACAGTTCCAGTGATCCAGTGCTGGATGGTAGAGTGGCATCGCCTATGGCAGTAGGCGCCCGAAATCTGCCTAGGTGCGCGCGTGCATCGATGATGGTTATCTGGTGGATTAGTGAAACCTCTGCAGAGTATGGTTGATCGATCGATACATATGCCGAATCTTTGGCTATGGACCTTTCCTATGTTTCGCATGCACCGGACTAGTGAGTGGAGTGTTCTACCTTCCTCTGAGTGTGATTTCCGGCCGTGAGCCAGTTTGAGGGCTGCGGGCCATTGAGGCAAGCCAAGAGGGAGTTGGCTTGTCGACCAGAGTCTGAGAGGGTGTTGGGGGAGATGAGATGATGCTACAGATATGGATGGAGATAGATGAAGGGAATGGGTTTGTGTTTAAAACTTGTTTATTATACTTTTGTTTTATATACTTGAACAATTCATAGGAAACCCCAGCCTTATAGGTTCCTTTTGAGATACCCTTATTTTTGCATCCACTTCCACAAAGCAATGCATAGGGTGGGTGTGTGGCCAGTACAAATCGTACTAAAAATTTGGTTTCAGGTTCAAGGAGTGAGTACTCATCTAGGGAGTACAGTGATTGAGGGTTTCGTGCCTACGCTCAAGTTGGAGAGAAGAAGATAGCTTCCGCACCTCAAGCTTTTATTGTTATGCTGCATGAACTCTGATTCCGCCCCTGTGGCGATGTAATAAGTTATTGTAACTCCCTCTATTTGCTCTCTTTTGTTCGATGTATGGATTATGGATTCAACTGTTATCGGGTAATGTGATTTAAATGGTCATATTACACTCCGACACTGTGGATTTCCCTTCATGGAAATCAAGGTCGTTTCACTAAGCAAGCATGTCTATCCCCCTCCTTGCAAGGATAAAGTCGATCTGACTCAGGTGTTGTCCGCTACGAAAGGTCACTAGATGGGATTCCCTCTTCTTGAAGACGGTGTTCGCTATCAACAAATTGTAGGCCAACGTGAAGTTCAAAACATCCTCCCCCTCTTGATTTCTACTACCATACCCAAAACACCATGCACCCGCTCGAAACCTACATTAGTCGCACCCACATGGCCGTTGAGGTCTCCTCCTATGAAGAGTTTCTTGCTGATAGGCACAGTACTAACCATGCTATCGAGATGTTCCCAAAACTACCTCTTGGTGCTCTCGCAAAGACCTACCTGTGGGGCATAGGCACTGATCACATTCAGAGCCAAATCTCCAACTACCAACTGGACTAGGATAATCCGGTCGCCTTACCTCTGCACCTTAACTACTCCATCCTTAAGGCTCCTATCGATCAAGATGCCTACACCATTCCTACCCGATGTTGTCCCCGTGTACCAAAGTTTGTAGCCAGTATCCTCCACCTCCTTCACCTTCTGGCCCTTCCATTTAGTCTCCTGAACGCATAGAATATTTACATGCCTTCTAATTACTGTATCAACTAGCTCTCTTAACTTACCCGTTAGGGACCCTACATTCCAGCTACCTAGATGAATCCTAGTTGGCTCGACTAGCTTCCTTACCCTTCGCACCCATCGAGGGAAGTGCGAAGACCCTTGCTTATTTTTCACTACACCCGGGTGCAAATGTAGCGCGTCACAAAGGTTGCGACGACCCGACCCTTGCTCATTTATCATCGTACCCGGATCACAATACGACGCGCCACTAAGGGGATGACGACCCAGCCCTTGCACATTTGACACTACACCCGGGTTCTGATGTAGCGCGTTGCTAAGAGGGTTACACCCCAACAAATCTCTTATGGGTTTCATATCCATGAGAGTGGTTGGTTTTGAAATGTTGGCTAGCCACACCTAACACCCTCCTCCTTTATCCGGGCTTGGGACCAGCTATGTTGAAATGATTCAAGAAAGTCTTCCAATCAACATAGGCGAAGTTTTTAAATTTATAGCCACTTAAACATATATAGGGTTTCCAAAAAATGTGTGGTTTTCAACCTCTATATATATATGCCATAGACCTGTCATATCCTCTATGCCCTGTTTAGGACATAGGTGGCTTATATAAGTACTGACTTGAAGGTATTGCATCATGTTTTCTATTGTCGTGCTCATACACGGCGGATATGTATGGGGACCATTCACTTGAATGGTTATGTATGGATCATTTTGCCTCTACGTCATGGTAAGTGTGAGTTGTGAGAGCATGATTGGACGCAATGCCGATCTAGGGGAGTGCTTAATGGTGTTGAATTATATACATGTTCACACATGTTTATATGAAGGTACCCCAGGTGAGGGTGTCGTCTTCTAGCGACTTGTTGGGTAGTGCACCTGGGGAATGGGTGCAAGTAATCGGAGTTTTCACCTTGTTCGGAAGATGCGTGGAATTTCACATCACTTACATTCATTGGGAAATCGGGCTACAATGAATCTTCTACAGGTACCACTAACCACGCAAACGAGTAGAACGTTTAGAATTCCATATATCAATGAGAGCATGTACCGTATGCCACCGCCTAGACGTTATTAATTTTAGGAAGTGAGGACGTACATAACATGCATGCATCATAAATTACTAATTGCTCATGTCATACATTGCATTCTTCTCTTTTCTTATAATTAAATTCGTCCCTTTCCTTGTAATTGCTTATTTTATAAAACATGTGCTTACCAGGATACCAAAAATTTTATAGATGGCTCAGACCAAGCAGACTGCCCGCAAGAGTGTGTGTCTTCCTCGCCACCACAGGGTTGCTTCCCATGTGGATGCACCCCTTGTGGTTCACCAGTTGCCGTCCCGCCAGCGCAGGGAGGCTAGCACTTTCCTGGAGCAGGGTGGTTGACCCACTCTCCTCTGGAGGTTGCTGCATAGTGTTAGTTACCCTGTAGGAGCAGAGACATAGTACTACTGGGTCAGAGATGACCTGGAGAACAAGGGCTTTGCATCTGTGGTGGCTATGGTGCCACCCTTGGGCCTTGACAAAAGTTGGTCTGGTTAGACAGCCAAGGGTGAGGGCATCACTCTCTTTGATGGTGCCCAGGACGCTGCTTTCCACATCATTAAGAGCATTGTTGTGGAGCTACCCAATGAGTTGGAGTGGATTCTCCTGGTGTCTTCCCGTTGGCTTGCCCCCGCGATGACAAGTGGAGGCAGGCTAATGGCATGGCACAGACAACAGGACCACAGGAGGCTGAGAGCAGTCGTGCACCTGCATAGAGTGTTGTGTTCACCTTAATGAAGGCGTATGCAGCACAGGAGGACCTTTCCCTCTCTAGGACGACGAGCTGGAGTGTGCCAGGAGAGAGCAGGAAGAGCATCAGGAGAAGTACGAGAAGAAGATCGAGGAGCTCAGAGAGGAGTTGGCACTAGTGACCAAGCAGAGGGACCAGGCAGTCCAGAGGGACAAGCTAGCAACGCAACAGGTTCATGAGCTTCAGGCGAAGCTTGACCGTCGTGACACCGCTCTCAAGAACTGTGAGGATGCCTTGAGCCACATCGTGTTGGAGCAGAATGCAGCTTGGACTGAGGCACGCGGTTTGAGGTCTGCTCAGCACATTCTCAGGATGGACCTACACAAGCAGGAGTTGCGCATCGACACCTTGCGTGAGGAGCTCTACGTGAGACAGTACGGACAGTGGGAGTCCTCTCCACCCAGTGGTGTGGCTAGTCAGGGAGCCACCAGTCGCAGACACCATGTCTAGGGAGAGACTGTTCGAAGTTTGTTAGTTGAAGTTTCGCTAGTCCATAATCGAGCTTTTGTGACCCTTGTATCAGTTGGGCATGTGATGTTAGTATGCTAGGGAGACTAAAATGCGACCTTGGATCTCGTCTTATGTATGTGATCTACCTTGAACGCCCTTAAAAGTCCAGTGCATGTATGCTGGCAACCATGGATGTTGTATAACCTCTGTAATGTTTCGACTTAATAGTATTATTAGTGCAGTTGTGATGTAGAAAATGAATTATTATGCCTGTGAGATTTATTGTATGAATTTATTCTTTCCAATTTATTCCGCATGGCATAATTTATACATTTGTTTACCCGCAATAATCCAACTCCTAATAATTGGATGGTTATGGTTGAAACATGCAGATGGTGGACACACGCAGTGGAGCCGGTGGTAGTCGTGGTGGTGGTCGGGGTGGTGAAGAGGCACATGGTGCGCCACCTTCTCCTGCACCTACCGCCGAGCAGCTCTTTGCATAATTCCTAGGAGGTCAGCGCAACATTGAGCAGTTGTTACGTGAGAACTTGGAGGCCAATCGTAACATCCGTCAGGGTCATCAGCCTAACCAGTACAATGACTTTAAGGACTTCATTGACACCAAGCCTCAAGTGTTCAAGTATGCCCCTGAGCCACTTATGGTTGATGCTGAGGTTGTCAGAGGACATGAAGGCTACCTATGCTGCGCACATGCTTGAAGGTAATGCAGGACTGTGGTGGAGAAAGCATCGCAATACATTTCATGCTGGTCAGCCTATCACTTGGAATCAGTTTGTTGGTGCCTTCCACGCAGCCTACATTCCTTCCACTCTCATGACAATGAAGAAGGCTTAGTTCCATGCTTTGACCATGGGTACTCGTTTAATGAAGGAGTACTTCCATGCTTTCAACAACCTGTCCCGTTATGCACCAGAATTTATGAACAATGATGAGAACAAGATTGCTGCCCTCAAGAAGGGCCTCAATACTAAGTTGATGAAGACCAACCATGGGTACTTCTACCCGGGTGACTTTCAATGACTTCTACAATGACTATTTGACTCAGGAGAATTAGAATAACTTGCATGCTGCTGCCAAGAATCGATAGAGGGCGCATGAGGGTGGTCCTTCCCAGCCGAGGGCTCCACCTACATACCGTCCTCCTTATCATCCTCAAGGTTCAGGGTCTAAGTTTAGACCTCCACAGAAGAAGAATGTTCCCACTTAGAATCAGCAGAAGTCTCAGAGGGCCTTCAGGATGCCTGTTCCATAGGGAAAGCCAGGACAGACCGGTGCCACAGGTGCCAAGACTGGAATGTTTGGCCCCTGCTACAATTATGGCCAAAATGGACACTTCATCAAGTATTGTCCTTATGCTATGAAGCAACAGCCTGCATGTGTGCATCACACCTCCTTGGAGGAGATTCTCGCTGGGGAACCCATGACAGCTGGTATGTTTCCTATGAATTAGATTCCCGCTGCTGTTCTATTTGATACTGGATCATTGCATCCCTTTATGAGTCAAGCATTTGAACAGAAGCATAATCAATCCATAACTGAATTAAGCATAGAGTTTCGTGTGAGCTCAGCAGAGGCTGATGTAAACATGAGATAGATAGTACAGGGGCAACTTTGGATTTGGACAAGTGGAGATTCCGGCTGAACTTCATAGTTCTTCTCGGATTGGGTGTGGATGTGATAGTTGGGATGAGTTGGATGAATCATTGGGGTGTAGTGTTGGATACTACAAATAGGATGGTGTCAATCCGGAATCCACTAGGCGAAGGAACTTTCTAGGTGTCCTTACCTTGAAAGTTTAAGTTGGAGAGTGTGTCGTATGCTACTAGGGTAACCCCTCTACCACAAATCCCAGTAGTATGCGAGTTTTCGGATGTCTTTCCAAATGAGCTTCCAAGCCTTCCGCCAGACAGGCCGTATTGAGCTATTGCCAGGAACAGCCCCAATATCTAGGAGACCTTATCGCATGCCACCAAATGAGCTAAGGGAACTTAAGAAGCAGTTGAAAGAGCTGTTGGATAAGGGTCTTATTCGTCCTAGTGCATCCGAATGGGGTAGTCCCGTCTTATTCGTGAAGAGAAAGGATCAATTTTTGTGAATGTGCGTGGATTATCGCCAACTTAATGCAGTAATAGTCAAGAACAAATATCCTTTGCCCCACATTGACATTCTGTTTGATCAGTTGTCTAAGGCTAATACTACAAGAAATCCTACTTTTTATGACAAAATTCTTCGTGACAGTGCCAGATTTTGTCATATAATGTACCATAATATGACAGAAAAAATTTATGTCGTCACAAATAGAGGAGAGCCAGATTTTTTATGACAACTTTGATTTTTTGTCACATAAGAGCAGCAAATTTCGTCATAATTTGTGTGGTGCCTGGAGTTGTTTGACGGTTATGAATTTATGACGATTTATACAGATTTTATACGATGAAGCCGTCACTAAATGTCTTGTCAAATATGACGACCTCTGATGTCATAAAATACCCTATTAGAAGTGGACCTTTGACCATGTCTGTTGGGCCTAAAGCTAGGCCTCGGCCTTGGTGAAAAGGAAGAGGGGCACGGGTGGAGGAGCAAAGCCGGGCCTAAAAGACCAGGGCCGAGAGACTTTTTTCCTTTTTCCTTTCTTTTTCATTTTAATTTATACATTTATTTTTTGTTTACCTAGTAGGTGCATATCTCCACTTTGTACAATGAAAGTTTCAAACAATGGATTTACCATTTTTCTCACAACCATCATAGCATAAGAACATTGTATAAAAATCATCATGAATATATTCCACATATATATGCCATAGCAAAAATGACAAATTGGCTATTTAAAGCACATGATACATATTTTTCATGGCAAGATCATACCAAAACTACACTAACACAAGTAGAATCATAGTTTTAGCACACACCATGAATTAGTTTCTGAATTGATTTGATACTTTTTAAAGTTTAATTGAATTTTCGAGTAGCTTTACAGAGTAATTATACATTAAACTGAGTCCATCCCAAAAAAGATTCGGAATGATGCCAAACTTTACCAAATGGTCTCTTATGTCTTAGGAGACATTTTAAAACTTATTTGGCTTGAAAAGGATTTGAATTTGAGCATGAAATGAATTTAAAAAAATAAAAATTTACACTCTATCATGGGCCATTTTTGGCGGCCTTTAGACCACTCCCACACCTTCCCTTCTCTTGGGCTCGGCCCAGACCTCTCCCTCTTCCTCTCTCCCCTTTCAGCTGGGCCTGGCCCATATTACCAAGGCAACCTGTGCCATATATTTAAAAAAAATTAGCTCGACTGAAGAGTCGAACAAACGACCTCTAGCACAAAGCACTAAGGTCCTACCACTGAGCTATTGAAGTATTTTGTGATAGAACATGCACTTTATTATATATATAAGGAAGTTAGCAGGTAATGGACTTGCATCCCAAGCCATGCCAAAGGCCACCTTGCGCCTTGTGTATAAAAATTAAAAGGTGAAATATTTTGCAAGTGGAGGGAATCGAACCCACGACAACCTGCTTAATAACTCGAAGGCCTACCACTGAGCCACTAAAGCACTTTGTGATAGGACATGCACTTATGTCTATATATCTACAATTTAGCAGGTAATGGATTTGCATCTCGAGCTCCTGGGGTACATCATGAACAGGAACAGCTTCTCTTTTTAATCTCTGATAAAAACTTGTAACGGGTTTTTTCCCATCATACTAGCTCCAAATTTGATGATTCTTTTTTCTATTTTTTTATAAAATCATAATCTATCTATTTAATGTATAAGTTTTTTTAAAATTCAAGATTTGACTTGGTCAAACTCAATCAAATGAGCCACTAAATGACCTCGGATGAAAAGTTTTTGAATACCAAGATGTTATAATTCATCGAGATCTACATTTGATACAAAGATCATTTTTGTAAGAAAGTGTTAGTAAACACTAGTCACATGTTTTTAAAATCCAAGATTTGACTTGGTCAAACTTGGTCAAATGAGGCACTAAATGGCCTCAAATGAAAAACTTTTGAATACTATGTTTGTATAACTCATCAAGATCTATATTTGATACATAGATCCTTTTTGCATTTGAGAAAGTGTTAGTAAACACTATTCACAAAATCTTGAATCTCACACACACTTTATGAAACTATACATGAGACTCGTGGATTTAGAACTATACTTTGCTAACTCTTTGTCAAATGCAAACATGACCTATGTATCAAATGTAGATCATGATGAGTGGACCAATCTTGGTATTCATGACTTTTCGAGTTGCAACCATCTGGGGTTCTGAAAACTAGTTTTGAGCTATACAAATTTAAAAATTCAAAATTTAAACCGTCTAAACTTTGTCAAATGCAAAGTTGACCGAAATGCCATATGTAGATCTTGATGAGTTTAAGAAACCTGTTATTCATAACTTTTCTATCTGAGACCATTTACGGTTTCAAAAACTGCAGTCAAAGTGTCATTTTTTAAAACTTTAAGATTTGACTTGGTCAAACTTGGTCAAATGAGACACTAAATGGCCTTAAATGAAAAACTTTTAAATACCATATTTGTATAACTCATCAAAATCTTAGTATTCATAACTTTTCGAGTTGAGACCATCTAGGATTTTGAAAACTAGTTTTGAGTTATGAAAATTTTAAATTTCAAAATTTGAACCATTCAAACCTTATCAAATAAAAATTTAACCCATTTAAAATTCAGAATTTAAACCATTCAAACCTTGTCAAATGACTAGTTATAAATTATGACTTTTGCATTTGAAACCCATAAAATTGGTCTAAAATTAAATTTGAATGTCTCATTAATTGAGTGCTAAACTTGAGGGTAGATACCTGCCATATTTTGGGTGTAGATGCCTGAAAAAACTTGAGGATTTATTAACCCAAATTTCTATATTCTAAGTTGTAAAATTTAAAATTTAAAATTTGAATCATTCAAATGAGCTCATTTGTAAAAAAGACCAATATAATGGTGGTAGATCTCGATGAGTTCTATAAATTTGCTATTTATGACTTTTGCATTTGAAACTGTAAAATTGACCTAAAACCAAATTTAAAATTCTCATAAATTGAAATTAAAAAGTAACATATATATTAATAGGCCTAAATCTTAAAACCAACCCGTTAAGGTACCTGGCCTATGAATTTCTGACCATTGATTTTTTATGAAACGATTATCACTATGCCAAGCGAGTATAAAACGGAGTCCCAAACCCTAACCATCGTCCTCTTTCATTTCTTCCCAGTCGCCCGCTGCTCCCTCCTCTCCTGCAACTATGGCCGCGATATCAAGTTAGTCGCCCCCTCCTCTGCGCCCGCGCTCGTGCCCACCCACCTCGAGAGGCAAGATCACGGCCGCCGCCCTCTATGGCCATAGGAGCAGCTGCGCCCTACCGCTCGATCTCGCGGAGCAGCAAGGGCACGAGATCCGGTGGTAGTGGCCAGCTCTGTGGAGGACACCACGGGATCCAGTCGTCCACACATACACCTGCGCATCGTCCCCGGATCCGGCGAGGCCCCCACCCGCGTGCGGCTCCTCCGGTGCCTGCCCTTCAGCTCAAGCCCCCACCGCAAGCTGCTAGCCTGGCGCTCGCCTTCTACCTCGCTGTCCGCTCCCGGTCATCAGACTGACGAGTTCGCCCTGCTCTCCTACAGGGGCGCCGAGCAGGAGGCTGGATCTGGACGCCTACGATGTGGGCGGGCTAGAGATGTTCTGGTGGCCGTGGATCTGGTGCTAGCAACCGGGGATAAGTGCACGTCAATGGGCATTTCATTCGCAAGGTGATGCGTTTTCTCGTCTATTTTCCTTGCCTGTGGAATCAGTCTGGAGACGCTAATACAAGAATACTGTATCGATAATGTCATGTTCTAATTGTTCCTATTCATGTCTTATGAATTTTTAAATCTGCGGGCTGTTCTCTTGGTGACCTTCAGTGCTTTACATGTTCTGTCGAGCATGCATCTTGATCCAGCATCTGTGTTTCTGTATAGACCATGATGCATGTTAGGCTTCCCTTTTGTATTCGGATCTGATCCTGTAAATAATAGAACACTAGGGATTGTGAATTTATTCTCTTTTCTGCAGTGATTGCTTCTGCGTTAATCAGACAACCAACAAGATGCATGGCGGTAGCAGAGTTCAAAAGTATGAATAATTTGAGATGTAGCAACCTGAACATGGGCTTTGTTTATCACGAGCACTTTGTCAGAATTATTTTGAGATACAGGTAGTAGAGTAACCTGAACATGGGGCTTTATCTATCATGAGCACTTTGCCAGAATTATTTGAGAAGTATAGGTAGTAGAACCCCCACTGCAACTACTGGGTAGTAGAACCCCCACTGCAACTACTGGCTAGTACTTAGTATATTGCTGTTTGGCATGTGGGCTTTTTTTTGAACAAAATCTTCCATGTGTGCTTGCAATAATAATTATTCTTGTGTAATCTATTGCTTGTTGACATAGAGAATTTATGTTAATAAATATTCTACTCCACTCAGTTCAAGATTTTGCATGAACCTGATCTTATCTGGATCATATGGTCACAAGTCACAACCTTGAAGCTGTAAACCATATATATGTGAGGCTATACGTTTAATTTTGTTCAAGAATTTATTACACAAGGCTATATGTGTAAACTCATAATAGAAAGATCATAGATGAGTAGCAGTTCTGCAAAAAATATTATATATTACTAGGAATGAATTTTCTTTGTTCCTTGGGTTTCTCAGGATATTGGCAAACAAGCAACAAGTTCAGAGGTCATCAGTTAGGAAGCTGCAGTACATCTTGGAGCCTGAACAGAGTTTCACTGGCCTGCAGGTGGCTACATCTCATCTGTCTCAAACTAGCTAGCTCACGGACACACCCGAAAACACAGTCAGCTAGCACTTGAGGCATTCTGAGACCCATTTATTTAATCTTCTGTATAGATCACGATTTAATTTCTAACAGCTATGTGTTGTTTGTAGTCTCTCTAATTATGAATTTTTTATGAATCATAAAATAAAGCATCTTCTTACATTGCTGCAAGTTTAACTATCTAGCACGTGTGCTTGCACTGGTAGTAGTTACCTATTCTCGTTTGTTGGTTGATTTAGTCCTAGGAACAACTTAAATCAAGTTAGCATGTGCATGAATTACTTAGCCTGTGCATGCATTACTTGGGCAAATTGGTTAGGCCATGTTTTTTGTTTATAAATAATGAAAGAAATATGCTATTGCTATGCTGCTTGTAAACTGAACACGTTGTGTTGTCATAAGGTTAACCGCACAATGTAATTTTATATTGCCACCACAACATGGGAAAAAATAATCTAACACGTTCATGCTTTCTTTTATATTTCTAAATTTTCATGCTATTAGGAAAATTCTTTTTGCTATTTCTTGATACCTGCTGCACATAGGGGGACATAGGTATTATGTACTAGTGACCATTTTCTTTCAAAATAGCACCAAATTTCCTAAGTCTGAGAACTCGTTCATGCTTTGTTTGTCTCATTTTGTCTTGTCTGTCATCTAGGCTATCCATTCATTGCCTAGACCAAAATTTGTTGCTTTCTGTACTAGATGTGCTGCTAGATACTGAACCATGTTTGGACTGCAGGAGTTGAGGGATATTTTCATTGACTATTTCTTATTTCTGGCAACTAATCCTAGTGAAGCATTGTTCGGTGAGACATTATCAACTATTTTGGCAATTCCTATTCATGAATGGCACTGATATGTCTGCAATATATGTCACCACTATCCAATTATTATCTTTGTCATGTGGGCTGGAAAGAATCTATCGATAGTTACCATTTGCTACTACTAGAACCCTATGATCCTTCTTATAGTATTGAACTATTGCATTATCTACATGCAATTATTATTGTATAGACTATTTTGATGTCATTGAGCTCATCCTTCTAAACAAATATGGTTGTTAGTTAGGACTGAATGAGATTATTTATAGGAATAATAGTTAAAATAGACCATTTGCATACATAATATATACATAGTGTATTAATTGAAATGAAGACAATTTACAGCTTATTTTCCTTTGTGTTGTTTTATTCAGAGTAACCAAGGAGGGCAGTGAGGAACATGGGAGCTGTATACTCTTGCAAGGTGCACATTATTCTAATTTGTGGTGATCACCACAAATTAGAATAATGTGCACCTTGCAAGAGTATACAGCTCCCATGTTCCTCAATATGAATATGCACTCTGCTGCAGGACTTTCCATGTATATGTATCTGCATTGGTCTAATTTTGTACAAGAACTTTCCATGATATATCTACTGCAGTCTGTCTCTGCCTTCCTTGTATATATTGTATCCATTGCAGTCTGTCTTTGCCTTGTATATATAGAGGAAAAATGAGGTTGATGATGAACATGAGCTAGGACAAATGTAGGATCACCAGAACCATTTCAGATTGATAATTTTAAGTTGAACTATAAAGTTGAACTATAAAACTGTCCATGTCCATAGTAGTAATCCAAACTAAGATGTGTTAATGTCCATAGTCTGTCTTTTTATATCTGGATGCTTTTGTTACTATGCAATGCGAACTGAGATGTGTGCTTCAAAGTAATCCAAGGTTTCTATATGATGCAGAGGCCTAAGTACAATAAAATGGAACCGGATGTCGTGGACTTCTTCGAGGAATGTATGACTAGTGCCAAAAACGGTCACTCTCCTCTTGCTAATGAAGTATATGTAAGTTAGGAAATGATTGGATACATCTACCGTACTCAAGTACATGCCTGATTCAACACTGTTCTGTTGTCTTAAGTGCATTCTTTTATGTAGGAACGAATGGTGGCCGAGAAGGAAAGAATGCTAGAAGGAGAAGCAGAAAAGTCTCCCTCCAAGATTGTTGAAGAAAGTCTTAGCCAGATCAGCCGCTCATCCACCTTTCTTCCTAACATTGGTGTCTCAAAACCATCAAAGACCGGTCGGTCCTCATCGATAGTAGAACAAGCACATCTGCAAGCTCAGTTTGAGGCAACACTCCAAGCTGAAAGAGAGGAAGCTGCTAGGAAGCAGGAAGAGTTGTAGGAACAGTTTTAGGCTCAGCACGCTGCACTTGAAAAAACAAAAATTTGCTTTGACAGACCCAAGAGGAAATGAAGGAGATGCATACCAAGTTTGATGAGACAAATGCACTCCTACGAGCTGTCCTCAAACTTCAGAAAGAGTGAGGTAGGTAAGAATGCAGTTTCTGAGCATATGAGGCCTTCGCGCCTGAGCATTTGCTATCTAGTTGGAACTTGCTGTCTTGCATTTGTCTTAGACCTATGTATTTGTCTGTAACTTTGTGCTGGAAACTCTTGGTTTGCAACCTAGAACTATGTGCTGCAAGTAGAACAAGTACTAGATTTCAACTTATGTGGACTATATGAATTTGTGTATGCATGATGCCTTGAGACCTGAAATTGTTTCTCTGGATGATTTTAGACTTGTGATGAGAATCCTATGGGTTTCATGCTATGTAATGTGAGAATTCTGTTGTTATGTAATGTGATGAATGAATGTATATATATGTCGCCATTGTATATGGCTGTAGTGCTGTAAAAAAAATGAGAAATTGTGACACCATACAAATCGTCTTAAAATAGCTTCAGACAACACGAGCGTCACAAAATCTACAGCACAATATATGACGACCATAACCCATCACAAAAAGGTAGTAGAAGACGTCCGTTATTTTACCCTTTATGACGATCGAACATAATGTGACGTGTTGACTGTAAATTTTGTGACGCCATATATCGTCTTAAGAGTGCAATTTGTGACGATATATACTGTGTCGTCACAAAAAGTACAGATATTTTGTGATGACAGGATAAAAAAAATGTCACGAGGACTTTATGTGATGGTCATTTTGTGACGACGGGCATGACGCTATGAAATCGTCACAAGGATCTTTCTACGACTCTTTGTACTTTACATGATAGTTTGACATTGTCACATAATCCAAGAATTCTTGATGTGTAAATTCTTCTCTAAGATAGATTTGAGGTTAGGTTACCATTAGATCAGGCCATAGGACATTCCTAAGACCGCTTTTTCTACTAGATACGGCTTGTATGAGTATTTGGTGATGTTCTTTGGATTAACCAATGCTTCTGCATACTTTATGTATCTGATGAATTCGATCTTTATGCCCGAACTTGATCGCTATGTGGCGGTGTTTATTGATGATATCTTGGTATATTCGGAGAATGAGGAAGATCATGCTAAGCACTTGAGGATTGTTTTGGAGACTCAGGGAACACAAATTATATGCCAAGTTTAGCAATTGTGAATTTTGGCTGAGGAAAGTGCACTTCCTTGGTCATATTCTGTCTGAAGAAGGCATATCAGTGAACCCTAGCAATATAGAGAAGGTCATGGAATGGGAAGCACCAACTTCAGTCCACAAAGTTCAGAGTTTTCTTGGTCTAGCTGGATATTATCGTCGTTTCATTCTTGACTTCTCAAAGATTGCCAAGCCAATGACCAATTTGTCGCAGAAAGAGCAGAAATTCATTTGGACGGAGGAGTGAGAAGCAGCTTTCCGCACTTTGCAGAAGATGTTCACCACTGCTCCTGTTTTAGCACAGCCAGATATAGAGAAACCTTTTGATGTGTATTATGATGCCTCAAAGATGGGCTTGGGATTTGTACTTATGCAAGAAGGTAGAGTCATAGCTTATGCCTCCTGACAGTTGAAGAAGCATGAGATGAACTATCCAACACATGACTTAGAGCTTGCAGTAGTAGTCCATGCTTTGAAGATTTAGAGGCATTACCTTCTTGGCAACCGTTGCAATGTGTATACTGACCATAAGAGCTTGAAGTGCATCTTTACTCAAATGAACTGAACATGAGGCAACGCAGATGGTTTGAGTTGATTAAGGATTATGACTTGCAGCTGCAATACCATCTTGGTAGAGCTAATGTGGTCGCCGACGCTTTGAGTCGGAAATAACATTATCATGCTCATCGGTCGCTGATCGCATATGGCTTTGACCTTATGCATCCTGTAATCTTGCTTTCAAGTTCACAGCTGATCTGGATATTTTGCAAGATTATGGAAGGTCAGAAATCAGATAGTGAGATAACTGCTATCAAAGAGAGAATAAAAATCAATCCATCTCAGCACTTTAAGGAAGATGAACATGAAGTCTTATGGTTTGATGATTGGTTAGTCGTGCCATAGAGTCAAGAACTCAGAAATCAAATTATGGATGAAGCCTATTTGTCCAAGCTATCCATTCATCCTGGTAGTAGCAAGATGTTCTAAGACTTGAAGACTTGTTTTTGGTGGTCACATATGAAAAGGGATATCGCAGAGTATGTAGCTAAATGTGACAATTGTTGTAGAGTGAAGGCTGTGCACCTGAAGCTGGTGGTTTACTCCAATCATTGTCCATTCCAGAATGGAAGTGGGAAGATATTTGTATGGATTTTATCACTGGTCTTCCCACCTCTCCAAATGGTAACAATTCTATTTGGGTGATCCTGGATCGACTCACCAAGTCAGCATATTTCCTACCTGTGCACACTGAGTTTTGAGCACCTCAATATGTTGATTTATATATCAAGAGATTGTGAGGTTACATGGTGTGCCCAAGACCATTTTATCTGATAGGGGATCTCAATTCATGGCGCACTATTGGGACCAGTTACAGAGAGCTTAGGGACCAAATTGTTGTGTAGTTCTACTTATGATCTTCAGACCTCGGGTCAAGTGCAAAGGGTAAATCAAATCTTGGAAGATATGTTACATGCCTGTGTACTTTCTGCTAAAGGTTCATGGGAGAAGTGGTTGCCTTTAACTGAGTTCTCATATAATAATAGTTACCAGGAGAGTATTGAAATGTCTTCTTTCGAGGCACTATATGGCAGAAGGTGTAGAACACCCTTGAGTTGGGTTGAAGCGGGAGACAAGTGCTACTTTGGTGTTGACCTTGTTAAAGAGGCTGTCGATCAGGTAAAAATTATCCAGCAACACCTTGCCGCAGCTCAATCCCGACAAAAGAGTTATGCCGACAAGAGGCGAAGATCCCAATTCTTTGAAGTTGGTGATCATGTGTATCTAAAGGTTTCACCTATGAAGAAAGTGCAACATTTTGGTGTGAAACGAAAGTTAGCACCTCGTTTCGTAGGACCTTTTAAGATCCTGGAACGAAAAGGGGAAGTGGCATATAAGCTGGAATTGCCTGAAGAGATGAATGCAGCTTTTCCTGTCTTCCATGTATCGCAACTCAAGCAGTGTGTGCGTGTCCCATTCGAGAAGGTGAAAGCAAAAGACATCCAAATAAGATCAGATTTTAACTTATGATCAGCAGCCAACCAAGATTCTTGATGTTAAGGAGAGAATAACTCGAAATCGAGTGGTCAAAGTTTACAAGGTGTGTTGGAGTCACCATGATGATCTAGATGCCACTTGGGAGACCGATGACTATCTTAAAAATGCGTATCCTGGTTTTCACAAAACATGGTTAGTACACCTAAATCTCAGGACGAGATTTCTTTAAGGGGGGTAGCTGTAGCATCCACAGTGTGAGGCTTCGTAAATCTTGCATTACATTGCATAAGCATCTCATGAGCATCTCATTTTGCATATTTGAGTTTGGTTGATGCTTGTTTTATATTTCCAATAAATGGTTAATTCAGATTTTAAAACTTTTTTAGAAAATGTTATTTACATTGCTCATCTCAAGTTGGACATTTAATATGTTTTGTAGAGAAAATAATTTGGTACAAAAAGTCTACTTTCACCAAATCATGAAAATTCTTTTTAGTCACTCAAAAATGGCAAAACAGGGTCTATGTATTAATATTTATTAATTTTATAATTTAAATTAGAGCCAAATTTTTATTTTAAAAATATGCCAAATTAGCAAAAACTTTTTATATATTAAATGTTCCTCTCTTCAATCGGAGCAACTTTCATATTTTGAGTTTTTCAAAATTCACAATATTTTGCAAGTTACAGTGGATCAAAGTTTCAGTCAAAATTTCAAACGAGGTGGGACCCACCTAGCCCCACCTGTCATCCTCTCTCTCCCTCCACCCTGCCTTCTTCCTCCCGCTGCAATGCACAGAGCCACAGCGCCACGGCGCGCCTCGTTGCCGCCTGCCGCTTGCCCACATCGAGCGAGCGCGGAGGCACTTGAGTGCGCACGCCACGCCCGCCAGCGCCTGGTCGCCCGCACCGCGCACCACTCCGCCCGCTGGACCGAAGGGCAGCGCCGCGCGCCCCGCTGGCCGCCATTGCCACGCCACGCACCTCGCCTCACACCAACAGTTACACGACACGGCAAACCAGGTACTCCAGCACCCACGCGCGCGCCTGCCGCTTTCCTCGCTGCATCACTGTGAACGCTGTGTCGTTGCATCAAGCCCGCCATCGCCGTCGTCAGTCGACCTCGCCGCTCGACCTGACGCGTGCGCCCTCCCTGTCCAAATCAAGGAGCCCCGAGCGCCCTTTATCTACTCCTCCATCTCCCTCACTCTCTTCCCCACTCCACTCCTTCTTCCTCTCGCAAAACACAGCGGCCATCGAGCCCGCCATGGCCGCCGTCAAGCACGCCACCACATAACTCCCTCCCCACCGCTCATTTTTCAATCCAGGTGCACCATCTTGTTGGCCATCGCCTCCTCCACCCTCGTGACAACACCCCGTGCCCGATTGCTCAAGGTAGGGGCCAAATTTGGCCGCCCCCTTTTTCCCACGTGCCATGGCCGCCATAGCCGCCTTGCGGTTCACCATGGCCAGCACCCCTCGCTCGACTTCTCCTCCTCCTGTTGTGCGCACAGTAGCTGCTAGAGCACGTGTATCGAGTTGATGACGCCGGTCGTGGCCTAGCCTCACCGGACAACATTCTTCCCGCCGCCGTTGCTCGCCGCCGTCCGCCGGCGTGCATGACCGCCGGTGTTAACCACTACTAGATCTTACACTTCCGCACTGTTTGGTTTGCATCGTCGTCGCGAGTCGATTGGTGCCGGTCACCGCACCGGAGGAGCTCGGCGAGTTTGTCGTCGTTCAGCGGTGCCCTGCTCCCGGTCCAGCTGACCGATGGGCTAGTGTTGACCGCGGGCCCCGCCTGTCGGTGCCCTGGCCGTGTCAGCCTCTGGGTACACTGCCCAGGTCGCACCGGGGTACGCGTAGCATTTTTAGTTTATTTGTTTTTGAAAAACAGTTTTTTAGGATTGTGTAAAATCTTTGGAAAATCATAACTTGGTCATTTTAAGTCCAAATGAGGTGGTTCAACTTGCAATATTTTTCTTATGAGGAGTCCTATGCATGAAAAATATTAGTTGAGTTTTTTTAAAATACTTTTCTATATAGATTTATTTATTCCTCATACATGCTCTTATCTTTGGAAATGCATAACTAATTTCAGGTTTATCCTAAAAATGTGATTCTTGTTTTGTTTCTTTAGTTAGGATATTCTGGATCTAGTAAAAATGTTAGTTGGCCATGTGTAAAAGTCGCTCTGTCTTTTTAGGGTGCTAGTTTTGCTAAAGGATTAAGAAATTCATAATTAAATAATTAGTAAGAGAATTTCTTGATAATTTTTGTAGGTTGTTTTAGGGCTAAACAGAAGATAGCTATGCTATGGAATCTACTGTTTAACATGTTTCACTATACAAAGTATTTTATGCCTAATTATTGTTACTACCTTGTGATTTTTGTGTACGGTAAAATACTTACTGTTTTAACCTAAAAATTTTATAGTAGACTTGGTTTAACATGCTTAAGCTTTTGTAATTTTTGTAGATTTTTTGAGTAGTATAAAATGGTGTTCTAGTTCTGACCTAGTTCAATTAGGTGTTTATTAGGGTTTGAGTTGTTATTTCCTGTAATTGTGATGCTCTGTTTGTTTGTTAACATAGATAATTGCTTGTGGGTTGCTGAAAGCCAGCTTAGAGTTTTTCTTTGTAATACCGACGTATCACATGCATTCTACCGTCTGCCACATGGTCATGCATACATTCATAACATACACCATGCTCGCTGTAATGCATACATGGTATTCATATGCACCGATGCATCATACAGGTTTACCGACGGAGTTTAGGAGGAGCCAGAAGGAGAAGGACAGCCGGGAGCAGTGCTACAGAGGCAGCAGAGGACGAGGACCTAGACGCTAACTCGTCAGAGTGCCCGGACCACCAGCCTAGCTGCTTTGAGAAAGGCAAGCCCCGGAGCATTCCTCCGTACAGTTTTACAACTAACTTATTTTGCGTCCTTTACTATTTATGATGCATTAAGTTTATAGGAGTTGATCGATACCACCGATGCATTATGATTACCCTTGTCCACCTGAGTTACCCAAACACCCTGTTAAGTATAGGTTTGCTTATATGCTTAGCCTTGCCTAATTAGATCGGTAGAAGTCGGGTGATTTCCTATCATCCGCGAGTCATAGG
Source organism: Bothriochloa decipiens (assembly GCA_023333625.1). NCBI lineage: Eukaryota > Viridiplantae > Streptophyta > Magnoliopsida > Poales > Poaceae > Bothriochloa > Bothriochloa decipiens. The sequence continues at coordinate 25,829 of JALGXP010000261.1, read as the reverse complement.
TGATGACTCATAATGGTGAGCTATATTGTTGTTTTGGAATAACCATAAGGAGTAATAAATCGAGACCGGTCGGGATTGGTGCTGTGGACAGAACGGGAGGTTCTGTGTTGTTTATCTCGTCTGTGTTGAACTAGGACCCCGTCCGATGTGACAGACCTCACGGCATGTTGAATGCATGCCTCGCAGACAGCTGGAAGGGTGCGATCATCCAACCGCGAAGCCTCGAGTTCTGTTTGGGCCGGGTTTCGACATGAATGCATCATATTAGGGAAGGTGGTGTGTGACCACAGGGGCGCGGAGAGTGAGACCTTAAGATGGGGCGTATCATTTGACGGAGCGCTGACCTGTTGACAGCCGGGCGGCCTCTGGGTACGATGGTTCCTGTTGATCTAGCGACTCTACCCAAACAGGCCTAGGTGACCAAAGGTGCCTTCGCGCGGCATGTCAGGGTTTGTGTGGGGAATACCTCGCTAGCTGGTTTGTAATCGATTATAATGGCCATCGTTCCTGGATAGTGGACACTGTCTTGAGCACCGGCATCGTAGTAAGAACTTGAACAAAGAGATAGAGATGGTTATGATGTTGATGCTGAAAGATGATCAACCGAAATTGGTTACTATTCTTGCTGGATAATTACACCATGCTTGTGTAGTCCAGGTGCTAATCTAGCATGGTCAGGTTAATGACTTTTAGAGGCAAAGCTAGAAGGTTATAATAATTGTTCTTAATAAGCTTAAGCTTTTTATGCAAAGAAATGAGTCAGCCAGCCGCCTTAAAAAGCCTGCATACTCCTTGAAGTCAATTTATTTTTTTGTAGTTTATGATGGGTAAGTCTAGCTGAGTACATTCTCGTACTCAGGGTTTTATTTCCCATGTTGTTAAGATATTCTATGGCTACTGCCAAACTTGCTTCTACCCAGCTCTGGGTGATGAATAGACCTTGGACAAGGTCACTCCGTATTATCATACCCCTATACTTTTGTTGGATTCGATATGGACCTGGCACTATGTTCAAAACTATGTGTGCGTTTGTGAACAAAAACCTATATTTTCTTCCACTATTTGAACTTGAATTTGGTATTTTAATAACTTTATTATGACTCTGATGTAATCAACTATGTGCGAACTTTATGTAACATTATGGATGGTGTGTTGAACCTTATCCGATCTTGGTAACGAGTTGAGATGTTTGAAATCCTTTGAGATTTTACGGACTACCAGGTTAATATGGGCATAATGTGCTAACTAAATTGCTTCAGCGGTTTATTTAGTACCTTGGGTTTATATTAATTGGACGGTTCTGTTACGGGCGAGCGAACGACGAATTTGGCCCGCAAGAGCCCGGATCCGTCCGCCCGCCGCCGCTCTGTGTGGCCGTTTGGGAAGCTTGGTGGAGGAGGGAGGGGGAGTGTCTGTGGGGTTATAAACCCTTATACCCTCACGGTGAGGCCTTGGGCCGCACGGACCAGACGGCGCAGACCACAAGAGGAAGCCCATGGTCCGTCACCACCCTGGTCGGTGGGCCGTGCAGAACCTGAAGGCTGCTTGGCACGCAAGGACGACTAGTCGGTTTGGATCTTCATCGTACTCTCCAAGTCGTGGAGCATTGTTACCGACCACATATGGAACCCTAGATCTATAACCCTGCTCCTCGACTATATAAGGCGGGCAGGGACCCCCCTCAAACACATCTGGTACTCTCCTATACTCAGCAATCCAATACTCAGAGACGCAGGACGTAGAGGTATTACGCTTCATAGCGGTCTGAACCTAGATAAATTTTGTGTTCGTCTTACATCTCATATCTATTTCGTAGGTCCTAGCGCACCCTCACCGATCAATTTACTACCTCGGATAGCCCCTTGTAAACTGCCGAGGAGATATCGTCAACAGTGGGGGATGAAGGAAGGCTGGAGGGGCAGACGGGGCTACCATTAGGAGCCGCCGCTGCCGCCACGGGCAGGGCGGCGGCGGCGGCCGAGGGGAGCCGGATAGGGGGGTTTGGCTGGCCGGTGACGCGGTCCCCCCCCCCCCCCAACCACACACACACACTATGTTTAGTAATTTAGGGACTACTTGAAACTAAAAAATAGTCTCTGGTCTCGTTAGAACCGAATAGACCCTAAATCTATACAAACAGGCACCGACGAAGACCCCGCCGGCTCTTGCTTTGCCGATCAGACTGTCCACATGTCCAGTTTACCATTTCACCTAGGGCATTGTTTGCAGACTAACCTATCGGCCATCAGAGTGGCAATATCACCCTATCGGCCAGGCTCTACACTACAATCGCATTGTCCTTGCTTGGTCGCTTCTCTCTATCCCTCTTTCTTTCCCTCCCACTTATCTCCCACACCCAAGGGCCGAGTTCGCCGCTGCACCTGACTTGTGCCAGTTCTTCAGCAATCCTTTGGGTATTTTTTTTAACAACAAATCCTTGGGGTATTATCTAGTAAATAACAATAACAAAGGATAATTTACTAATTCTTTGAACAAGCTTCTTGCATCCTTGTCTAATATTCCAAAATTTTTATTTTTTGCATGAATAAAACACACACAAAAAATGTATTTTACTAAGTATTTAAAATAACAATAAATTCTATTTAAGCTATTATTTTTATAAATCAGATGCTACAACACTATATAAAATAATAAATAAATGCAGTTTATTTTTATATAAATGGCTTGTGGGATTTTTTCTAACCTTTTCTCATATTAATGCATACGTTACTCCTTCGACATGTAATAAATAGTGTGTTCCAACATACTAAGTTAGCAAGTCATCAAACCTTACGTCCAGTTTTGCAAGGCACCAACTTTTACTTGATGAATTAGTATTAGACTAACATTAAATTCAGTCGAAATAATTTAAATTCCTAGATTTAAAACAAACGTCAAATCATTTTTTAAAACCGTAACGATGCTCTGGGCCATCTATTTTCTTGTTCAGCTCTGTCTACTGCGGAGGCCCACCAGTTCACAGCCCATTTGGCCGAAGGAAAAATCAGAATTGGAAGGCAAAGAAAGCTCAAGAATACGGAGCATCAGCCCCATTTGGCCAAGTAAAAATTAGAATTTTTTATTTTTATTTTTTTTCAATTTTTTTTTACAATTTTAATTTTTTGTTTCGAAATATGACAGAACTAGTCGTCCACAGTTAAAAAACGCCCACTGTGTGGGCGTTATATGTGACGTGGCACAGGGCCGGCCGCCGCCGGTGCCGGCTTTTGCGGCCGGCCGCCTGTAGCCCAAAAAACGCCCACTGTGTGCGTTTTTTTGGTGGCGAGGGGCCGCCTGTAAAAGTGCGTGCTATTTTGCGGATGGACCTCGGAGCAGCCAAAAAATGCCCACTATGTGGGCGTTTTTTACGCGTCAGGGGGCCGCCCGCAAAACAGCCGCACCGTGCATTGATGCAGCCCACCGCAAAATGCGCTAAAACCAACAAAAAAGGGCGACAGTGGGACTCGAAACTGCACCATCTCATCACCAGCCTCGTTACGCTAACCAATAGAGATGTGTAACTTTCTTGTAAAGAATGGAGCAGTTGTACTATTTAATAGGTGTAAAGAATGGGCAGTCCCGTCCAGAAGACAGTACCGTGCAGCCTCGCCTGTTTTGCAGGTGGCCCCCTGGCGCGCAAAAAACGCCCACACAGTGGACGTTTTTTGGCTGCTCCGAGGGCCGCCCGCAAAACAGCACGCACTTTTGCAGACGGCCCCTCGCCACCAAAAAATGCCCACGCAGTGGGCGTTTTTTGGGCTACAGGCGGCCGCCCGCAAAAGCCGGCACCGGCGGCGGCCGGCCCTGTGCCACGTCACATATAACGCCCACACAGTGGGCGTTTTTTAACTGTGGACGACTAGTTCTGTCATATTTTGAAACAAAAAATTAAAATTGTAAAAAAAATTTTAAAAAAAATTAAAAATACAAAAAGCTCGTAAAAATTATATCTCAAAAAAAAATAGTCCATCGGGCTATTTTGACCCAGAGCAGACCACCCTAATGATTATAACTTTGTTCACATGGAACAAGGCATAGTCATTCTTCCATTCACTTCATCACAGCATCTTTATGCAAGGATATTTATGAAAAAAAGTAGTTAGATTAGTACTAGAAATGTCTGATCTAACTATTTGGCTGCTATTTTGGACAGGTTTGAGTTACATGGACATGCAAAGTACCAACTTCCAAAAGTTGGAATATGTCAATATTCAATAGATGAATCATGCTGAACAACAAAGAAATGCTAGCTAAAAATTCTCACTACACAGATGACTTCTAGGAAAGTTCACAAATCAGGCATTATACATAACTAACCACACGAACACAATAGTTTGCATATCTGACGAAAGTCAGAACGACTCAAGAATTCCTATTCTGTATCAAAAATATTTACTTGTTACTACAGTTTTTCATGCTTGTCCACGGATCTCATACCAAAATGCTTCTCCTTTTTGTATTAAATTAATGGCCAATGTTTCCTTTTCCAACGGTGTAAACACTCTGGTATGGTTGGACACCAAATACACTAAATATTATTCGAATTTGTCTAGATACTCTACACATTTTTTATTTTTTAAAATCAGTAGAAGGTAACTAATTAGCATCTTGGAGTAACCAATACCAACAAATGTCTATGGTAACTAACCTGACGTCCTACATCTATGGCATGGAAATGACCGCCTGAGGGTATACCATGTTAGGGAGCAGTTGAAAACTTTGTCAAACATCTTGCAGCCACAGAATAGGAAACACCTTCTACCTCATGGACCACTTCATCTGCTTCACTCACTATCCTATCTGTCTGCCAAACAAATTGTGGCATATCAACCATGTTGTGTTGCCTAGATCACCAGTAGTTGATTCAGACCAAGCTAGTGATGTTATTGAACTAACCGCTACATGATGATGGCATAAGTCTAGAAGCCAACCACACCACTTACCAATCACATTTTTGGCGTCTTAGTATGTGCTCTAAATTTCGTAGTGCTTGGAAAGATTTAAAAGTTTTTGAACAGATTTTTTTCAGGGCAACTGCTCCAGTACTCTTTTTCAAGAAAATTACACACATCTTAAAGCAACTAATCTCCATTTATTAATTATTTTTGTAATTAATTGTAACCTGGGTCCCGAGTGGGCTGTCCATGCTTGGCCCTGTACCCAGCCCAAAAACCCAGGTGGAGTTCCTTCCCTCTGATTCTCTGCTTCGGCGGCAGTTTTTTCCTTGCGAGGCCACCAGCGCTGCATCCGCTTGTCTCCCGGCTGCGCCGCCACTGAACCCCTGCTCGCCTCTTTCACCTAGCGGTCGCTTTACCGCTCTCGTCACTCCCCCATGAGTACATTGCGCTGTTGTTCCATTTCGTCGACAGGAATTCCACATCGGCCGGTGTCGTTTCAAGGCAGTGGTCTGCCCCGTCATGTGTGGATGGAAGTCCGCCACCGACTGCTGTCTCTGTCTGTGCTGGAGGGCTGCGAGAGCCGCGACCGCATTGTGGACATCAGATCGGGCAACCAAGACGAGGCAGCATCTCCCTGTGCTGACGCTCAACAAGGATGTAGTAACGGCGGTCGGCAAACTACAGACTCCATGACAGCAGCTCGGTTCTATGAATTTTCTCAGACACATTCACACAGAGGACGAATTGTTCCTAAGAATAGCAATGCACAGCTATGACCCATCACTACAGATGGTATGTTAAAATTGTGTAAAGATTTGGGCTGCAATGTCACTAGCAGATCTGCAGATAAACAAGACACTACAATAAACCTCACTAGCCACCATGCAATTTGAGCGTACCAATGTACTTAGGTTTCTGAAATTGAATGGCGTCCAACATAACAAGCAACAATTTTTTACCTAAGTTTTCTATATACTGGATTCTTGTGGTTATGGACAGTATTAAATAAAATGAATTCCCAATACTGGATTCATTAGATCACAACGGCTGCAATTCTGGAACGTCAATTTTTCCAGTTGGAGTTTGTTCGATGCATCGAATCGACCACAGAACCCAATAGTCTGCATGGCTGGCTTGGCCTTTTCTCGACAATCTAGGCGAAGTGGCGAGCATGGATGCGATGGTGGCAGAACGAGGCATAGGGATGTGATGGCCACGCCATGAGCAGATGCGGCGGCGATGACGACGCGAAGGAAAAACTGTAGCCGCACTGCCGCAGGAAGTGCGCCGGACTAAGGAGAAATCAGGATCGCGACTCCCTTTTGGGTTTCAGGGTTGGGCACAAGGGTTCGCATGGATGGGCCGAGCCCAGGTTAGAATTAATTGCAAAAATAATTTATAAATAGATGTAGGTTGCTTTGAGATGTGTGTATTTTTTTAAGAAAAGAAGTACTGGAGCAGTTCCCTTTTTTCAGTTGAGATAATTTAGTGGCTAAAATATTCAATACAGGACTATATTGGAATGTAATACATACAAAAGATAGCATCTCATATTTAGTGTCAATTGAATAGCTATTTTTTTGTGAATATTGCTAAAACATCTATGATCTTTTGAAAATCTTGCTGTTATGTAAAAACTTGGTGACAACTATTGAATAACTGTATTTTGTGAAGATTGCTAATAAAACAAAAGAACCCACAGTTTTGCTTGATAGTCTCATGCATACTATGTCTTTCAAGGATACCAAATAAAATGTTTAGAAAATATAGGAGGCATGCAAAGAATTTGTGATCGTTTATCAACTGTTTTCAAAGGTAGACTAATCACATCCTACACATGTGAGGTGAATGAGAACAAAATATGTGTGCCTTGGATAGCATGATGGTCAGTAAGTCCCCCTATATATGTCCACTTAGATGAGCTCCACTTCGTCTTCACTTCTCATCGCCTTCTCATGGGCATGACCGTGTAGCATAGCACTCGCTAGCCATAACACAAACACAAATACATCGCCACTGTTGATTTAGTACGCATTTGCCAAATCGAATCCACACATGCATTCCAATTTGTAATGAGTGTAGTCTCTATATTTAACGAGCTGAGATATCGGAGAGAAACAAAGTCAATGCGGATGCACCGAAGCGGCATGTCGCTCTAGCGGAGTGGCCGTTTGAGCCAAGTGATTGAAAGAGGCCGTGTGTTAAGCAGGTGTGAAACCGTTTGGGTGAGCCATCAATCAGAGGAAGACCGCTCAGCGAAGTGCCGCCAGAAGAAGAAGAAAATTACGATCCATCCTCTCGGTTCAGCTCGGCTCTCTTCGGCACATGCGGCTCAGCTCGGTTCCTGACAGTCAGCTTTCTCCTCGTTAGTCGTGTCAACTTTCCTCTCTTCAATCCCGTCAACTTTCCTCTCTTCAGTCGCATTGCTCCCATCTTCCTCCCTTCAATCGCGTCAACTTTCCTCTCTTCAGTCGCATTGCTCCCATCTTGTTTACAATGTCGAATTCTGTGTACGAATTGTAGGACTTCCAATTTACAATTATTCAACTCATTTCAATTAATTTTTATGTAATTACTTTTTATAGTGCCAAATGGTAAGATATTAGTTACATTAAATTTTTATAGCATATGGATAGAAGTATAATCTGAATCATTGTGCCATCCCATGCCTAGAGTAAGGGCTAATTTGGAAGCATGGGCCAATTAACCGGACCGAGATTCGATAACTTGCCATTGCAGTCACGCATAACTGTGCTAATCGAAGGCCTCATAGCATCGCGTGACGCATTACTGAGGACTAGAGGAAGGTAGCGGGAGCAGATGCATTCGGTGAAATACGTCGTGTTGGCACTCAGCCATGAAGCTCCACTGCATCGCTCTGGTCGTTCTCCTCTGCGTCGCTCGGCCCAAAAGGTCACCGCGCGCATCGCCCTCGTTCGCTCCACAACTCCGGTGAGATGATGGATAAACTAAACTCGACCATGCCGCCGCCGTTCGTCCACGCGTTCACAGCGCCAGCTACCCTGCGACGCGCGCCGCCAATGGGTTGTGTCATGGTCGGACCAGGCATAACGAGAGTAGGAGTGCAGGAGCATGGGCTCTGGCTTGACAGTCCCTCATCATACAAAAATCTTTTGTTCGCACAGCCCTGGAAGTTGCTGCTCTGCGCCTTTGCCTAAGCTCCACGAACCGCCCAGCCAGCCCACGGTGCACCCTCTGCCATCGTGTGCATGCCCTCTTGAGATGCCCCACTAGGTGCCCAACGGGCCGGCCTTAGGGTTTGGGTCTAGGGCATAGTTGCTTTACATAACTAACCACACGAACATAACAGATTGCATAACTAACCACACGAACATAACAGAACGACTGAAAAATTCTTATTTTGTATCAAAAGATTTACTAGTTACTATAATTTTTCGTGCTTGTCCACATATCTCATTGTAAAATAATTTCCACTATCGTTTTGCCGCTCAGCCCAATAGGTCTAACGATCACAAGTGGCACAGTGATGGTTTCGTCTAGCGTGTAAGGGCAAATGTGCAAACCACTTGCGCCTGATGTGTCCCAGGGCAAACACGAAAGACCGAAATACCCCTGCGACGCTGCTGTATAAATATGGCCGCTACCCTCCAGAATCCCCATCTGAAAGTTTACTTCAAACCCTAGCCGCCACACTGTTCTTGAGTTTGAACTGTTCTCTACCATCTCCGGCCCGGCTCCTTGCGCGCATAAGGGGTTTGGGTGAGCAGGCCTCCGAAGCTCTGTCCGTCAAGTGTACCTGCATGGGTAGGCGGGCGATACAGTTTTTGAGGAGCGCATCCGCGCGACTGCTCTAGCTGTTGCTGTTCGTCCCCAAGTGTTCGTGGATCTGCACCAACTATTGATCGACCACTGCAAGTAGGCCACCATGAGGCCGCATAGCCAAGCTAGTGGTGATGCTGCCGACGATGGTTCTCAGTCCTCCGGACTGGGATCCAACCCAGGATTTACACTGAACTTCTCTCTAATACTATTTGCGATCTGTACTATGATGTTCGGTTTAGAAAACACTGTATGTGTCGGTGTGTATTCCCTTGGTCGATGTTAAAAACTACTACAATGTATGTCGGTAGCAGATTCTCTTGATCGATGATTATTTATTTTCTGCTATTATGCTTACTGTCGTATTTATGAATTAAAGCATATCATAAAATGACTAAATACCTGACTAATGAGTCAAAGTTAGAGAGCCCAGAAAAATAGCGCCGTAATGAGAATACACTCGTTTGGGTGAGCCGTCGGTCAGAGTAATAGAGCTCAGAAAAATAGCGCCATAACAAGAATAAGATAAGGATCCATCCTCTTTGTTCAGCACGGCTCTCTTTGGCACGTGTGGCTCAGCTCGGCTCCCGATAGTAACTTTCCTCTCTTTTGCCAGCCGCAGTTGCTCCCATCTTGTTTCCCGTGACAAATTTAGTATACGAATTGCAGGACTTCCAACTTATGATTATTGAACTCATTTTAATTAATTTTATGTAATTACATTTTAGGGCTCTTTGGATTGTAAAAAAAATGCACGAACAAATGTAGGATTCCGGATCCTAAGGATTCGGTTTTGTTCATCCATCCTGTTCATCCTTATGATCAAGACCGCAGTAAAAATAGAGGATAATTTCCTATGCCATCGATTCCAGAGAAAACCACAAGAAATCTAACATCCACGCGGCTCATGTTTTCCGTTCCTTGGCGTCGGATCGAGGATAATCACATCTTCCAGCGAGCTTATCACAGTTCCAGCATTGCGCAGTGGAAGGAAAGAAAAAAGAAAAAAAATACTGGAGTGAAGATGTACTACTCGAAGATAAAAACTCGTTCATCCGCGCACGGCACCGCCGTGGACGCTTGATGCTAGGAGCACTGGCCCGGCCGCGTGCTGCAGCTGCAGAACTCGCCCGCCCAGCACGAGCTCGAGCTTGTCGTCGCTCGTCCACCAGCAACGCAGGAGCTTGAGTGCCTCGTCGTCGCCCGCCCGCCAGACGCGGGAGCTCGAGGACCATGTCGCTCTGTCTGCTGCACTGGCACCGTGCTTGCCGCTCAAGCTCGAACCGTGCTTTACCTGGGCCAGCCCGTGGGCTGACATTGTGACCCAGCACGGCACTAAGGCCAAACTGTACTTGTGCCAAGCACGTGCATAACCTCTGTTGAGACCATCGCTTCTAGAAAAGGAAGCATTAGGTAGGCACAAATAAATCTTTTTTTTTGCCATGTCTAGTTTAACTGTACAAGCTCCCGTCTTTCCTTTCTTTCTTTTGAGATAGTGGGTGTATTTATAAGCAACGAGTACATTGTCTGTAATCAAGCGTCCGGGAACAAAGGCACTCTGTTTCTCAGAAATAATATCATCTAGACAATATCTCAATCAATTAGCCAAAACTTTAGAGCAAATCTTGTAGACCACGTTACAAAGAGAAATTGGTCTAAACTGTTTCATCTCTTGCGGGTGCTTAACTTTTGGAATTAGAACCAGAGTAGTAGTGTTAACTGAATCTGGCATCATACCTCCATTCAGAAAATGCAGAACTGTTTTTGTAACGCTTTGCCCCACCGCTTCCCAATGGAATTGGAAAAAGCCTACTGTCAGTCCATCGGGTACTGGTGCTTTATTTGGTCCCATCATGAACAGCGCCGCCTTCACCTCTTCTGCTGTAAACGGTTTCAGTAGTAACTCGTTCATATCTGTCGTGACCTTAGTAGGCACATAGTGAAGGACTGGTCTAGGGTCTAAGGCCTCTTGTCTTGTGAAGAGTTGTGTGTAAAATTCTATGGGCGTCACCTCCAACTCCTCCTGTGTGGACACCACCGAACCATCCTCTCTTTTCAGGGCATTTATTCTATTATGTTTTGCCCTCTCCCTCGACTTTGCCTGGAAGAATGCCGTATTACGGTCACCCTTCCTAAGCCATTGAATACGAGAGAGTTGCTGCTCCATACACTCTTCTCTTGACAGTAATTCAGAGATCTTAGCCATCAGGTGTCACTCCTGACGAGACGGCCCAGTATGCAGGTTGCGATGTCTCTCTGCCTCTAGCTCACCACGCAAGCGGGCTAGCTCCTTGACGACACGTGGCCAATGTTCATAGCTAGTTGTTCCATTGTTGTTGGCTTGTCCACCGACGTCCAAGCCTCCTCTACCATTTCCACATATGAAGCATCCCTTATCCACATATTCTCGTAACGCAAATGTCACTTGTGTCTTCTCCACTTTTGCCCATCTTGTATGCACTCAAGGACTAAGCAGCAATGATCTGATTCCGTCGTTTGAACATGTCATACCTTATTATTATTGAAAAGATTCAGGAAACCTGCATCAGCTAACCCTCTGTCCACCTGACCTTTACATTGCGACCAGTCGGCTGATGGTTGTCCCAAGTATAGGACAAACCAATATATCCAAGATCAGTGAAACCACACACGTCCACTGCATCCGGAAATCCATCCATCTGGCTTTCTGCTCTCCCCTACCCACCGAAATGCTCATTTGCATCCAAAATTTCATTAAAATCTCCAGCGCACAACCAATGAAGGGTCCTGGCCTTCAGGTGTTTCAGCAAATCCTAGCTTTGGAATCTGAGTTCCTTTCTCGGTTCCCCATAGAAACCAGTAAATCTCCATTGCATCGATGGCGACACTGTTACTGTGACATCTATGTGATTTTTATTATAGCTTTCTAGCTTTACATACCACCTCCCGACTCCATTGTAGGGCAAGCCCACCTCCTCTCCCCAGGCTGCCTACGCGAAAACCTCCACTCAAACCAAGAGTTCTCACCAAGCCATCCACCCTATCGTCGAAAAATCTAGTCTCGGATAGGAAAACCACCCATAGGCGATGTAGCTCTATCAAGCTACCAAGTTCTTGAACTGCCTCGGATCGTCCCAGACCCCGATAGTTCAGACATAAGGTTTTCATTGTGCCCAGCGGGGGCTGCCACTCGCAGCCGCCGCCGATCGTGCTTGTTGGGTGTAACCCAATTTTTGTTTTTTCAGCATCTCAATCATACTGTCTCCACTATTCTCAGCCGAAGCATCAAGTTGATTGACCCGTCAATTCACCAAACCAACCGAAATAATGGCACTCGTGCTTACCACCGGTTCATTCAGGTCTGGTGTGTGCGTATTCAGTTCGGCCCCCTTGGATTTTCTCTTCCTGGGAATTCGACCTTGCTCATCCTGCAGATCTAGCTGCCTGTTGACCCTCGTCCTACCTCCTTCTTCCTCAACTTGCATACCTCCATCTTGTTTCTTCAGGGGTGATTCAGCTTCTTGATCATCCTCTTTATCTATTTTTCTCCCCTGCTCTGGTGAGCGACGTGAACCAGAGCCACCCACGAAGGATCGGGTGTCACCATATCGACTCTGATTAGACCCATGTGGTCTAGGAGCCATCGAGGATCCACTGCCAAAAGATTCAGCAGCTGTAACACCAAAGGATTGGATTCTTTTCTTCTTCTCCTCTGGTGCCCACAGTTGGACATCATACGGGAGCTTGTTATTTTCATCACGTTCCACCGGAGTCAGGCACTCAAGCTCCAAATGGCCCATCTTGCCACATGCAAAACAGATATATGGGAGTCTCTCATATTGAGCGCGAAACCATCGTGGTTCCTCGTTCTTACTCATATGGAGGAGGACCTCCCCACCATGCCTGAAAGGTATGTCAATTTCAACAGCAACACGGGCACGAAGATAGGCGCCGCTGGCCTTGCCATCAGTGTCCACATCCATCTGCAGCACCTTCCCTATCATCCCCATAGCTCTCGAGGCTCTCGATCTATTCATCCATCCCAACGGTAAATCAAGAATATGAACCCACAGCTCCAAATGATCAAAGACAATTTCTGATGCAGTTAGCTTTGCATTGTACTCTTGAAGCAGGAGCGCGTATTTTCCAACCATCCATGGCGTCCCTTGCATGACCCGGTCCATGTCACGGCTGCTGCCAAATTTTGCCACGAAATGGTTGTCTGCTTTCTCTCCAATTGACCGAAGCTTGAGGCCAATCAGATTGCCCCATGCCGGCTTCATCGCCGATCGTATAGTATTTATATGAATCGGCCTCGGTGAGAACACTTTCCCAACTAGTGCATACTCCATTGGCGCCAGAATCTCATCTGCCTCTTCGTCACTGAATTCCATCACCGCTTCTTCCTCCTCGGTGAGGTTGAGTTTCCAGAACATCTCTTCCACATTGGGGTTTGGAGCCTCTCCTCCTTCACCCGACTTGCCCACTCCCACCGCTGCCATCTGCAATCAATACGGGAGGGCACAACTAGATGCACTGTGTGATCAACACAGTCACCAGGCGAAAACCCGATATAGGGGTCCTAAGCGGCAAAACCCTAAAACGGTGAACATGATGGTCGGCGGTGCCAGGACGGCTAATAGGCGATTTGCGGTGGACTGGGAGTATCTCAAGGGGATCATGTTAAAGTTGGGTTTCCATGAAAATTTTGTCTCATTGATTATGAAGTGTGTATCTTTGGTATCCTTCTCAGTGAGGGTGAATGAAATATTGTCTTCGATTTTCAAACCAACTAGGGGGATAAGGCAGGGAGACCCTATTTCCCCCTACCTTTTTCTCCTTTGTGCTGAGGGTTTATCATGTCTTCTGAAGTCTACTGGTCCAATGCATCTTGCTAGTGGGGTGTGCGCGTGGGCATCCATGCTCCCTGGATTTCACATCTACTCTCTGCGGTGATTGTATTGTTTTTTCTGAAGCATCGCAGAGAGGGGCCGCTAGACTGCAGGAAGTATTGGAAACCTATAGCAGGGGTTCTGGTCAGATGGTAAACAAAGACAAGTCAGCAATATTCTTTAGCTCAAATTGTGATGACCAAATGAAAAATGATGTCGGGCATGAGTTGCACATTGACACAGAGGCTCTGTCTGACAAGTATTTGGGACTGCCAAGTGCATTGGGGAGATCCACGACTGCAGCTTTTGATTTTATGGAAGATTTAGAAATTTGGTTGGCACATGGAGTGGCAAAGAAGCAAGTTGTGCGGGACGAGAGGTGCTCTTAAAATCAGTAGCTCAAGCGGTTCCCACATACTCCATGAGTTGCTTTCTCTTGTCCAAAACAACTTGCAAGAAAATGAGATCCTCTATCTAATTACTGGTGGGGGAGCTCAGCTGATAGTAGACACATGCACTGGATGAGATGGGATCGTTTGACTGATCATAAGTCATCTGGGGGCATGGGTTTCCGAGACTTAAACCTTTTCAACAAAACGATGTTGGGCAAATAGGGGTGGAGACTGCTAATGAGACCGGATAGCTTGTGTGCCAGGGTCTTGAAAGGAAGATACTACCATGATGGCAACTTCATGAGCAGTACAAGGAAAATACATGCCAGCCATACTTGGAGAGCAATTTTAGCTGGCAAGGATGCGCTGAACAAAGGGTTGATAAGAAGGATCGGCAACGGTACTCTGACCAATATCTGGAGAGATAGATGGATACCGGCACATTTTGATGCCAAACCTATCACCCTAGAAGATGGCCAGGCAGTCACCACGGTGTCTGAATTGATGACTGAAGATGGGGAGTGGAATGAAGAGCTCATTCAAGAAATCTTTGTGCCGGTTGATGCAAATGCCATACTGCGGATACCGATGAGGCAACAAGATGAGGATCGATGGGCATGGGAGCCTGAGAAGCATGATGTATGTTCAGTAAAGTCAGCCTATAGGAAACTTTATGAAGTAAAAGGCTGACATGAAGAGATACCACCAGGAGGATCAGGAGATGATTCATGGAAGAAAATTTGGAAGCTGCTGGTTCCTCCAAAAATCAAAGTGTTCTGGTGGAGGGTTTTGCACGAGTTCCTCCCTGCAAAAGAAATTCTCCACCGAAGACACATAGAACCAACATGTTTTTGTAAGGTTTGTGGTGCTGATGTAGAATCAATCCGGCATATCATGATGGAATGCACAGTAGCAAAAATGTTCTGGCAGGAAGTCAAGACTATCACTGGAACAAAGCTACCAGCACTGCACCCTCTGAACTGGGTGAGAGACTTGTTATCGCCTGAGGTTTGCAATGACAAAGAAAGGAGCATTTTCATCACTGGAATGTATGCTCTTTGGATGCAGCAGAATCAGCACCGACATGGTCAGCTCGGCAAACCTGTTAGAGCTATTGTCCGCTGGTGTTTAGACACAGCGTTCGATCTGTGGAACCTACAGGTCACTACACGACTAGTGAAGGAAAGACAGGCGGTGAAACAATGGCAGCCGCCGCCTGTTGGATGGACCAAATGCAATAACAATGGTGCCTTTAATCTAGCAAAAGGAGAAGGGGCAACAGGGATGGTCCTTCGTAGTGCTTCAGGCAAGTTCATTGGTGGCAAAGCAAAATGGTACCCCATGGGCTTGATGCACTAACATTGGAGGCGTTGGCATGTCAGGATGGTGTCCTACTGGCACGAGAAAGGGGAGTTTCAAACATCATCCTGGAAACAGATTGCCAAGACTTTGTGAAGCTCTGGCAGGAGACTGCAAACCAGTGCTCACATGTTGCTCCGATCATTTTTTTAAACCACAGGAGAGCTGCATTTCATTGTATTATGGAGAAGAAAAATAGGGGAGGTCCCCAACAGGATCCTCACTCATACGGGGACCAAATATGAGTGAGGCGATTACACAATTCTTTTTGAACACATAGAAAACAACCATAACTCAACCATAACTAAACGGACCTAGTCAGCCAGTGCCAAACCTAGCCCTTGAAGCTTCTTCACCCCAGCCATGCACCAGAGGCTGTGTTCGTTCTTCAGCTCACTCCAAATCATGCTGAACGAAGGAGAAGCCTCCTCAAACACACATGCATTTCTATATTTCCAAATAATCCAAGCCCCTAGAATAATTAGAGAGTTCACTCCTTTCCTATGCTCCTTGCTAGCTCTGCTTATCGTCTTGCACCACCATTCAGCAAAACTCTGCTCATTTTGTCGGGGTGTTGAATCAGCTAGGTTCAATGGAGTGAATAATTTGAACCATACTTGTCTTGCCATCACACATGATGTTAGCAGATGTCGTATTGTCTCCTCTTTTTGGTCGCATAGGGGGCATTTATCCGGATGAGAGAGGCCCCTCTTAGAGAGCCTATCTGCCATCCAACATCTATTACAGATAGCCAACCACAAAAACATTTTGCATTTGCCTGGAGCCCAAGACTTCCATAGACGATGCCAAGGCTCAAATGTCACAGCACCATGGAAAAAAGCTTTATAGGCAGATTTCGAAGAGTAGCAGCCACTTGTATCTAGCCTCCATATGTGACGATCCTCTTGGTCAGTCAGAATAATACCCATGAGATAGTCTCATAGCTGTAGGAATTCTCTAATACCAGTCCAGGGTAGGCCTCCTTGAATGTCCCTTGGCCATTGCACGTTAGCGAGAGCTTCAGCCACAGTACAGGTTTTGCGAATTCTTGGCGAGACACAAGCAAAGACAGTTGGCGCAAGATTTTCGATCGAACACCCGTGGAGCCATTGATCAGTCCAGAAGAGTGTATTTTGTCCATTCCCTATCTCTGTCATGACTGCAATGGAGAACAGAGCTATCGAATTAGAGTGCGATGGAAGTTCTAGATCAGACCATGGATGATCAGCTTTAGTCTTTTTCAACCACTGCCACCTGACTTGCAAAGCCCAGGCCATCACCTCCAAGTTGGGATGCCCAATCCCCCAAGATCCAACGATCGCATGACCTTCTCCCAAGCCACCAGACAACAACCTCCATTAGCCTTTTTGTTTCCCTGCCATAAGAATCCCCTTCTGATTTTGTCCACTGCCTTGATGAACCATTTTGGGACATTGATGGCGATTAACAAATAAATAGGCATGGCTGAGAGAACACACCACACTAACGTTGCATGTGCAGCCCTGTTCATAAGGGCTGCCTTCCAGCATGGAAGTTTGTCTGCAATTTTTTCTATCCATGGTATGAGATCCCTCTTAAGAAGCTTCCTATTTGATAACGGTAGGCCCAAGTATTTACACGGGAATTCTAAAATTGTACCTAGAAGAATATCTTGAACAACTTCCAAAGACCCTTCCGCACAGCTAATAGGAATAATATTGCTTTTTTGAATATTCGTTCGCAATCCTGAGGCATCCCCAAACACCTTGAGAATATCTCTAGTGATCTGCAGCTCCTCTTCAAGTGGCTTAATAAATAAGGCAACATCATCAGCACATAGGGAAAGTATTTGTCCAGTCACCCCTTGGGATAATGGTTGCAACAGCCCCTCATTTGCTTCCTTCACAAACAAACTGTTAAGCACATCCATCACTAAAATAAAGAGCATCGGGGATAAAGGGTCCCCTTGACAAAGGCCGCACTGGTGTTGTAAGAGTTCTCCTGGTTCCCCGTTCAGTAAGATTCGAGTTGAAGATGATGATAACAGATTGGCCGCCAAATTGCACCATGAACATCCAAAGCCCAGATGCTGCAGTACTTCTAAAAGAAACGGCCACGACACCGAGTCAAAAGCTTTTGAGATATCCAACTTGAGAAAGAGGCTAGGCACCTTATGTTGATGTAAAACCTTCACTGTTTGCTGCACTAGGATGAAGTTATCCTGGATACATCTTCCATGTATAAATGCACTCTGATTAGTAAAGATTAACGAGTCCAACAATGGAGCCAGCCGATTGGCAAGAATCTTGGTTAGAAGTTTACTGAAGCTGTGCACTAGGCTGATGGGGCGAAAGTCTTTCGTCGCCACTGCATCATTCTTCTCTGGGATCAGAGTGATATAAGCTGCATTCAACAGTCCAAGCCCCCTTGCATCACCTTGTTGAACAGTGATAATTGCTGCCATGAGATCTGCTTTAATCACCTGCCAACAAGCTTTGTAAAATCTGCCTGTATATCCATTTGGACCCGGGGCTCTATCTAAAGGCATTGATTTGATTGTATCCCAAACTTCATCCTCCGTGATTGGAGTATCAAGGGCAGACAGGTCCAATGTGTCTCGATGAAAGGATTGCAGGTCCAAGGATGTAGACCGGACAGGGGCTATACCCATTAGATTCTCATAAAACTCAAACAATACCCTGTGTTTATCCTCCTGAGAAGTTGCTATCTGATCCCCATCTATGAGTTTGGGAATATAATTTTTTCTCTTTTGGAAAGCCGCCTGCTTGTGGAAGAAGGATGTATTAGCATCTCCATCCTTTAGGAACCTCACCCGGGAACGAAGTCTTGCCACGGTTCTTTCCAGTGAAGCTAACTTCAAGCATAGTCGCTTCAATTCCCTTCGCAACCAATCCTCCTGTGGGGAAAGTGCCCTCCTATCTTGGGCTATTTCCAGCCTATGCAACACTTCACGAGCTTGAGCTAACTGAGTTTTTATGTGTCCAACTTTTTTTGCACTCCAGGACTGCAGAGCACGAGTTAAGCGCTTCAGCTTGATGGAAAGGCATTCCAGGGGGCAAGTTGTCAGAACTGGCTCATCCCAAGAATTCTTTACCGTGTCAAGAAATCCAGGAAGGTGTGACCAGAAGCTTTCAAAGTGAAAACGCTTCTTACCCTTGACACAATCTGTCAGACCAAGCACAAGAGGACAATGGTCGGACATTTCTGTCGAATGACTTTGCAAAACACAGAAAGGATATAAATCTTCCTAGTCTGCAGTACACAACACTCTATCCAGTTTGACGAAAGTGGGGGAAGCTCTTTCATTTGACCAAGTATATCGACGTCCCAACAGAGGTATCTCTTTCAGTTCCATCTCATTGACAAAGCGACGGAAGCGTCCCATTAGCACCCTATTGATATTGTCATTATTTTTATCTTCCGATCTATAGATCATATTAAAGTCCTTGGCCAACATCCAAGGTCCTACACAAAAACTCCTAACTTCACGCAATTCATCAAGGAAAGCCAGTTTCTCTGCATCTTCATGAGGGCCATAAATTCTAGAGAACCACCATGGTTGCTGTCCATCCTCCTGGAACAAGACTGAAACTGAATGTCGGTGCACTCGATAGCGTTCAACATTGGTTGCTCCATTACGCCATGCTACCAGAATCCCTCCTCTTGTTCCTTGTGCCGGCAGAGCAACAAAGGAACTAAAATTTTGTCCCAGAATAGATAACACATCACGCTGGGATATATGAGATAATTTGGTTTCTTGCAAACAAACCACCACCGGCTGTCAAGACTGAACTACTTGGTGCCATATCCCGGTGTTTTTTGTCATTGAGTCCATGTACATTCTAGATTAAGATATTAGAAGAATCCATAGATAGCAAGAATTAGGGCGACCCTCAAAAGGAAATCAAACAACAAGAATGCTGTCTACAGCACGCACCTCATCCTCGGGTGGTGCGTCCCATCCGAACAAGGCCACCAAAGCCTTCAGATGTTCCCTGGACAGAGGTTGATCAAACATGGTGGCATAGTGTTCCAAGGAGTCAATATAGATTCTTTCATCATCGTCAGCAAAGCCTAAATGTCAGCAGACAGACACTGCCGCACTATGATCAGTTGTTGCTAGGGGAAGCTTTGCTACACGGCGGCTCGCTCGGCACAAAATTAGACGGCAAGGTCTTCTTCCTTCTTTTTGGAATTGGGGGTGCCGGTAGGATAGCGTCCACAGGTTTTACCACTTTGAAGATAAAGGAAGCTCTTCGGGAGGCCTGGACAGGTTGGGCAGATAAGGGAGCCACAATAGCAGAGTCCCCATGGTCACCATCAACTGGGTCTTGCAAAACTTCTCTGGCAGGCGGAGACACAGGCCCTGCTACCACGCTTGACAGACTGGGTTGATCCATAAGCGGAGACAGGGCCACACCTACCATGCCTGCGAGTCTTGGATGATGAGGAACAACTGAGGTAGACTGCTCACAATCGCCCACCACAACCACATAAGCATCCTTGTTGATGGGAGTCGAGCGTGCGACAACAGACGGAGTCAAGGCCATGGCTTCAATGCAACCCAGACCGAGAAGAGGGGTCTGGTGCGGAGTCACGGCCGCAGCTGCAACATCTGCTATCTCGGCCAAGGCTACCACGCTCACCTGAGGAAAGTCCAGGAGTGGAGCCATGCCATCCCCTTGAACAAAACTGTTTCGCCGCCTGGAGTAAATCTTCACATGGATGGGGATGCTTAAATCCAGCGAAACCCCCAGATCTGCGGTAGATGCCGGATCGGTGGTGGCAAGTTCCGGTGAGGTGCATAGAGCCGCCAAGACCGGGGCATCGATTGGGATGTTGTCCATCGATTGAGAAGCAAGGAGTTCATCGCTGGTGGCTTCAGCAATCCGAGCTGGTGGGCTAGAGGCATGTTCCGGTAGAGTAGTTGCAAGCAGAGGTGATTCTACGCCTGATTGCACGCCAGAAATTTGGGACAAGGCCGAGGCCAATCCCATGGCCCCAGAGCCAATCTCCAAACGGTCCTCCACATTAATGCTCGATAGCCAAATCTAAAATCCCGGCATCACTGGGATCACTTCCTCTTCTCGAAGCCTTGGCATAATGACCAAAGCTGCCATATCATCAATGACCTCCGGCAGAAACAAGGAGGGCGAGGGCATTGAAGACGTCTGTGTCGCATCGGGCTCTGGAGGTTGCGAGTCCTGACCCGGCTCCTCGCACTCCGCCACATCAGGCACCGGGCCAGAACCTAGTCGACGATGCATAGGGACCCGTGGAGCAACACTTTGGGAACCGTAGCCTTTAGCAGCGGACTTCGGTGAAGCACGAACATGCCACCGGCGTCGTCGCCGCCCATGGTCGGAGTCATCATGCGGCGGAGGCGGGGGCGGAGCGTCATCCACCTTAGCCATCGGAGCCACTGAAACTGTGATCTTGATCTCATATCGCAAAGCACGCTTCACTAGGGCGATTCTACAGCACGCATAGGGGGCTCAACGATGTCCAAATCCATGGCCGCTGGGATGAGCTCTGGCTGTGAACACCATGCTTTGAGTCAAAAGCACGATAATCCCTCCGGCCGACCGTATCAGGATGGAGCTCATGAACCCAACACCATTCATCAAGCAGGTGCTCCACCGTCTCGAGCTCCCAGGCGTGCGCCGGTATGCCCCTTAGTTCGACATCGACGAGCGAGGGAAAAACCACCCCGGACGCATTCTTGAATCTCGACCAACGCCGAAAACAAAGAGTGAACGGCGATAACAGTAAAGGCCGCCCATCATTATAGATACGAGATGCCGTAGCTTCATCGGGGAGAACCAACAAGCCAACATCCTGACTCAGACGATGAAACTCAAGCGACTCGACCGGGAGTTCATAGCGGCGAGCAAGCTCAGCCACCAGAACGTCAACCGCAAGGGTCACCGAGTCTCCAACTATCGAAACTAAGAGCGCCTTGCCAAGCTCCTCCTCGGCCCTGGCCATCCTAGCCGAGCGGTCAATGATACGCCGGGGCCGGGCAAGGGCGTTGGCGGAGGCGGCCTGAGCCCTAACACTGATAACAGCCTCAGGAGCGCCGTTGTCATCATCAGCCTGACTTGGAGGCCCGCTCTGACCAGCAGCGCCAGAACGCCACCGCTTCCTAACACGACGTTGTTGACGCCTGGCCCGCATGCTGTGATCATCCGCAGCACCAGAACCCTCCCCGCCGAGCGTGGACTCCGTGGCCACCATCTTCCGAGAGCCCGTGTCACCAGGCGCAGCCTTCGGCCGCCAGACCAGGCGACCCCGAGGCGCCGCCGAGAGCAAAGACTGCTCGCGCCAGACGCAGCTGGAGGCACGGTGCCCTGTCTCATGGCACTTGAAACAGCGGGGACCTTCACGACAGACGGCGGCGCGATGAGAAGTTGAAAAGCAGTTGAAACACCTTCCTCTGAGATCCTCTGGCACCCGCCGACGGGGACCGCGCGACTCCTTCAGGCGCTTCTTGCGGGCATGGTGGCTTTCATACCGCTGCCATCCGGACGCATCAGGGCCCTCTCCAACGGACACCTGACGAGGCCGCGCCATGAGGACGACCTTCGGTGGCGGCGGAACCTTCGTCACCGCCGGCTGCGACGAGGCAGACGATGAGGCGCCACCAGACAGCAAAACCTCGCGGTACGAAGGAGCGGAGGAGCCGCCGCCCGCGGAGGAAGACAGGCTGGCGTCGCGCCACCGCTCACCCTTGGAACGACCAACCTGGGGCTGCGGAGAAAGGGAGGAGTTCGGCACCTGAGAAGAAGGAGAAGCCTGCGGAAGAACGGCCGAGAGGGTGGCCGTCGGGCCCTGGGTAGGCTCCGACGTGGGGTTGGTGGAGGAGGTGGTGCCGGGTGGGGGTGGGGTGGGAGCGAGAGAGGCCATTTTCATCAGGGAAACTCGGGAGATTAGTTCTTGTTTTGCTAATTTTTCTGTGAGGTATACAAATTGATCTTGTAACCGAGTTGCTCATACTTTGGCTAAGGAAGTCTCAGGTGATAGTAGGCTAGATGAGCGGCTAGTAGCACCGGCCTGTATAGCGCACCTGCTGATTTCTGATTGTAATCCTGATTGATCAATGAATGAACCCCTGTCACAAAAAAAAAGGTAGGCAGAGATAAATGAACCTATCTTAACCTCTGTTGCAGGCTCTGTTTGGCGTTGGTGTCATGCCCAATCCATACATGGTAGTTTATCTCTGTACTCTGTAGCGTAGTACTAATGCCAGACTTGTGATGACAGGCATGCATGGGAAAGAACGTCTATCTGTCTGGCCAGCACAGTCCAGACCACAATGCAATTACACTACGGGGGTGTTTGGGACGGCTCCGCTCCTTTTTTTCAAGCTCCGCTTTAACTTTATGTTGTCAAACACGTTTAGCTCCAAAATCTCCGCTCCATAAAAAGGTGGAGCTAAAGACCAACTCCTCGTTACTCTAGGATTTAGACTTTTATACGTCCTCATGGAGTTGAAAAGAAATTATCCACACTGTCATTCATTCGTTAATACAAAAATCGATTTGGCCTACCTCACGTAGTCACACGTACGCACGCGCGATTAATTCCTAATAGCCATTGTTTCTTTTTTATTTCCCTAGCATATATGTTCACAAAATGGTTACGTGATATTCTAGTGATCATATTTTTTTATTTCTCTAGCATGCACGCCAGGATAATGCATTCGAAGCTTAGTACATACATGCATGTATACGCAGCATATACATATCGATGTAAATGTTTTTCAACTATTATGTTTTGTAATAAAGTATGCTTTTATTAACAGTTCAATCATATTCACTCTTCTATCCCTAATATTATTGAGAGATCTTTCGAAAAGTATCAAGTGCATTTTTAATTAGGAATATAATGGACCATTTGTATTAAAATAACTCGTTTTTAAAGATGAAGCAGAGTTATGTGCCAAAAAGCATCACCTACTTCATAAACTCTATGATAGAGCTGCTCTATGGTGTAGTTTACGAAGCAGAGCTAGAACGAGAGTGCAGCGGTGCCAAACACCTTGGCTTCAGGGATGACAGGTGTCTTCTCGTGTTGCTAAAACAGACTGCAATTAAAATCACATCACACGGCGGGCTTCACGAACGGGAACGAGCACCACCCCCAAGAGAGAGCAATTTTTTACTGTGCTGTGGCGACGTGGCCAAGGGACTGATCGAGGCGGACAGGGACAGGTGGTGGTGACGCAGCATTGCAATGCCCCAGCGCTGTGTGGCTTGTGGCCTCTCGCTCACGCATGCAGTCGGTGGCGCAACCTGATCGTAACTCACAACGTGATGAACGAATTAATGGAAACTGCCGCCCTTCCGCCAAATTCATGCATGGTCTTTGTGTTTTCTTCTGATTATATGTACCTAAGGAACCGGCTCCGGATCAGGTGAAACAAGTGGCAACTTTTGTTTCTTCTTTCGCGGTCCATGGAAACTGATCCATTAATCCAGCAGTGAATTACGAGAGCACTTGACTGAATAATAGTTATGCTTAGTGGAACTAAGTTAATCGTAGTAGTACAATGGCCATTGGCAAGCAACAAAGAAAGGTTTTTGTGCAATAGCAGATCGCACATGAAAAGATGCGCAATCTCAAATACCATTTTTCTGCTTTGTTATTAAAAGTTAAACCACTGAACTCTCCTTGTGATCGTCAGACTGCTCACATGGTGATACTGACGCTGTAGAAACTAAACTGTCATGTTCTTGTTCGAACAAAGTTTCAGTGTTCGTAGCCAGCAAGGCTTGCTACCAGGATCCAGGCTCCAGGTGGTGTATCTGGTTCGAAATCTTTCGGAATGGAGTCAGAATTGCATATAAAAATCTAAATCCGAATGGCTGCGGCGCACGTGAATCCATTTTATTTTGTTTCGCCGAATCTATCAGTTCTGGTTTGTTCCGGTCAAAGCACAGCCAGCCTAGGTGCCACCAGACTGTAAACTAGTTTTTGCACAAGTAGATAAGGAAAAGCATCTCCATCATTACCAAACAAACGGCTGCAGTACAAGAAGCCAATGATTAACAAAGAAATACCATAATGAGATCCACAGAGCACAGCAATTTGCAGTAGTACTAATCACTCTGCGCATTATTTCTTGGAGATGGGCTGGAGGATTGTTGGTTCCGCGCAGGTTGCTCAGCTGAAACTGGAACAGAGCACAGCAAGTCAAGTCGGTCAGCCCAGCCTCGTGTCATGCTCTGGGTCGTCTCAGCTCACAAGATCCGGCACAACGCCGGAGAAGCGGTGCTGCTGGACCTGGATCGGGGTCCGGGGCCAGGCCGGCCACCGATTGATGACATGTCTATCTATCATCCGCCCCACCTGCTCCTGTTGCGGTCTGAATCTGAACGTGGCACGGACACCTGCTTCCCCAATGTGGTGTGTTTCCTGTTTGTCGCCGGTGCAGCTGCCCGGGCCGGGACACGCAACCGTCGCCTTTAGTTTAGCAAAGGAAAGCCAGTAATGAACCTGATGACCGACCGGCCTCTATTGCATGCCCTGCTTGGCGCGTTGGCGTTGGTGTAATGCCTAACGCATGCATGGTGTTATCTGTAGTAGCCTACTAATAATGGCAGACTTGGTGATGTCGGAATGCATGGGAACGAGACATCCTCAGGGACAGGTGTCATCTCGTGTTACTAAAACAGACAGTATTTAGTACACCACATCACGCGGTCTTCACTCACGAACGCACACGCCCCCAAGAGCGAGCAATTTTTTACTGTGGTCAAGCAACGACCAAAATGCCATGCGTGTCGGCACGAGCACATCTGGCAGGTACGTACACGTAGTGTACCGTAGCTAGTCGCCATGCATGGACTGGGACAAATCGAGTGGGACTGGGACTCATCCAGGCGGACAGGTCACAGGTGGTGGCGACGCAGCAATGCGACAAGCGCACATGTCTGCGTGGCTCGTGGCCTCTCGCTCACAGGAGGGATCATGTGAGGGTTGCAGTGGTTCAACCTAACCTGACAACGTGATGAATAAAGAGAAACCGCAGCCGTTCCGCCGAATTCACGGTCCTTCTGTTTTCTCCTGATTATTAATAACAGAGGTGCCGGCTAGAGGAACAGGCGCCGCCGGATCAGTTGAAACAAGTGGCGACTTTCTTTTCTTTTTTTTTCATTTCACTCGCGATCCATGGAAACTGATCCGTTAATCCGGCAATGAATTACCAGAGCACTTGACTAAACAGTTACCATACAGTTTGTGGAACTAAGTTCATTGGAGCACATGTGTGGATACCCTGGAAACAGGTATTCCAGACCCCTTGCTTAACAAACTAAAGCCCCGCCAAATCAGCATCTTGAACCCTCCGATAAACTCCCGCGCTAACGTACGAAGGACTATAGGCTGAGACGTATCGGACTGGCCCGCGAACGAACAACGACGGCCCAAAACCAAAGCCTGCTCGAGAGGCTACCGAACGGACCAGTGCTGTTCATCAGAGAGGATACCGAACGGACAAGTACTGT
>JALGXP010000260.1:0-46821 GCA_023333625.1 Bothriochloa decipiens | reverse complement strand
CCGTCTTGAAATTAGTCAGAAAATATCCATACCATTGCACCCCTAGTCCGTATTAGATACATAATAGATTACTTCTTTGTTTAGACCATTTTCATACTTCAAAGATTGGTATGATCATTTTTATTAGGCTAAGCCTTGTACTAATTTAGCGATGAATTTGATGTGCTAATTTAGCGATGGATTTTGATTTGATTATCAGTTACATCATTGTACAGTTGTACGAGCAACATGATATGACATGATTTATTTGCATGAAATATAATTGTTTGCATGGAATATTAAAATACAACAAAAAAAATTACGTACATAGATGTAAGTCTTGAGCTGGTTGGGCCTTTTTCTACCACATGCCGTTCGGCTAGCAGCACAGGCTCAAGTAGTAGCTGGCCCTGCCTCATGTACGCGGGTGCCGGTTTGGACTACGGACGGAAAAAGCTTGGGATTAGTAGTTCGCCAAAAACTCGGTCAACAGGGCTGGCGGACATGAAAAAAAAGGTGACTTTGGTACAATATATACACGTCGATATGAAGTCCTTTGCAACAGTATGTGTTTTTTTTTATTCGTACAAAAAAAAAGTGTCTTTTCAGTGGTTAAGAGAAAATCCGACAAAAAAAAAAAGGTGAAACACTTTCATAAGGCCATTCCCATTGAAGATTTCAAATAAACGAGATGCCATGTATATGAAAATAATGTCATAGCAAGAAATTAACGAAGAGAGAGAAAAGAGATGTAATTGGTGGGGGTACACCGTTTACAATCCATGAAACATGTTGAAACTGGCAAACAAAAACACATCTAAGGCACACGAGATAAGAGCTAGGTACACTATTCATGTGCATGGACGTATTGCTATGGACAACCTATTAAACGGCTTATGTATTTCATTCAATAGTAAAACTATAGAAAAACTCCGTCCTAAGCAAAAAAAAAAAAGTAAAACTATAGAAAAACACTTTAGTCCCTCCGTCCTAAGCAAAAAAAAAAAGGTAGAACTATAGAAAAACTCGCGATACAGTATGCACACCAAGTGACAGTAGTATTGCAGTATCACTGTGGTATGCCAGCTGTTTCAGCCTTTTTGACCGGAACCAATTTTACTGTTGCACATGAGATGATGCTGTATTTACCAAACTACCCAGAGTCATTGACTGCAGGATATTACAATGGGATGAGCTTGCAGGATATTTGCTGTCCCGCTACCCAAAGCGTTCAGCGCAACTCTACAGCTAAATTCCATGTAAACCAAAAAGTTTAGGTAATACAGTAGTCCTATAGGCTAATGGCTACTGGATGGCAATAGGAAACACGAAATCATAACTTAATCAGCTTGCTCATGCAAATATACTGTATATCCCAAGCATTAGATATTCACCAGAACACAGTACTACTGCCCATATTTACCTTCTTTGTTTTTCATTCGGAAGCCCATTTATACTTCCTCATGCACTAATCTTGTATCAATCTAACTGAAAATCATTAATGATATCCCTTTAAAGCAAAGACGAATTTGGTCATGTGCTAAGATGCTCATTAATTTTCCACTTCATCAAAAATACTTATACAAGATCGAAACGAAGAAACAGATATTTGTTATCTGTGTAACCCAAAGTATCTAACATACTGAGGTCAATTTTTTTCTCGAAATCGTGCAATTGCACGTGTCTCATTAAGCGAGGTTAGAGTTTGATTACATTCCAACATCCCCTTGGCGAGCAGCCGGGTAACGTTGGACACACACTTATATAGGGCGCCGACTAGTAACGGTGGTGCTTAGAGGGATGTGACTAACTAATAAACGGGCCGCTAGAGAGAAAAAAGCCCTAATTTAACAGAAATGGTGCCAAGGCCCTAAAGCCACCAGCCACCCACTGAGCAACCTCCGCGCGAACAGCGTCAAGAACACCATCCAGGTTGTTCCCGGTCGCGTCGAATGTCCTTCTGTTCCGCTGTTTCCAAACGACCTAGGTTACCAGGAGGACAAGCGAGTCGAATCCACGCTTGAATCTATCTGGGATGTGTAGCCTATTGTCAAGCCACCAGTCGCATAGGCGGGCGTCGACAGGAGGGGTGAGGAGCGCAGCTCCGACCCTCGCCAGAAGGCGGTGCCAAAGTTCCCTCATGAAGACACAAGCCAGCAGCAGGTGATCGTAGTGTTCAGGCTCTTGTAGGCAAAGAACGCAGTCATCCGTCAGCTGTAGGCCATGCCTTTTGCGTCGCTCCGCAGTCCACAGCCTTCCATGCAATGCCAACTAGAATAAAAACTTGCCCTTCGGCGGCGCGGACGCCCCCCAGAGCTCATTAGCACCACGCATCGGCGTTCTTCCCATAAAGAAGGCGTTGTAGGCCGATGCACTGGAGTAGCTCCCATCCGCAGTCCACCTCCATCTCATTCGATCCTGATCCTGGCTTTCCAGGTGCACCTCCTCGAGGATTACCCATAAGTGCACAAACTGGGCGATGAAAGCCGCGGTGGATGCAGCCACAACGTCCCAGGCCCATTGGCTGTCTAGCAGCGCTTCTCTGACTGATCATTGCCTGAGGCGGTTCGGAACTGCACGAAAGACATCCGGAGCGAGCAAGGAAATTCTTCCAACATGTAGCCATGAGTCAGTCCAGAACCGAGCCATGTCGCCGTTGCCCTCCTCGACGTAAGTGGACGCGCAGAACATTTCTCCCACCATATGTTCGGTCTTCGCAGGTAACCGGGAGGTGGCTGCATTAGGGTTGCACTTCCGCGACCATTCACCGCGCAACCTCAGGGCAAAGCTGAGGGCACGCAAGTCAGGGATGCCGAGCCTCCCCCAGCTCCCGCGGCAAGAACCTTATATTGGCCACCATGGACGGTCACCGCGCCAGCCCAAATGAATGCCCGTCTGGACTTGTCGACGGCCTTGATTGCCCATGAAGAAAGGGCACAACAGATAGAAATGTGCACCGGGATGGCCGAGAGGGTGGTGCGCGTGAGGGTGGTACTACCAGCCGTGTTCAACAGACCCGCCTTCCAGGTCGGGTTGCGTGCCACCACGATGTCCACCAGTGCCTGCTCTCTATCTCGGGGTACCCTCGAGATTGATAAGGGCACCCCTGAGATACTTGGTTGGGAAGGCCTCAACCCTACATGGGAAGGCCTATAGCACCGGGGCAATGTCCTCGACGTCGCACCGGATAGGTGTGATGGTGCATTTGTCGACATCGGTGTGCAGTCCAGATGCTCCTGCGAACAGCTCCAAGATCCTGCGGACGCAGGTTACATCATGGACGCACGGCGCCAGGAACACGACAAAGTCGTCCGCGTAGACGGACGCCCGACACCTCGACTCATCACCCGGCAGCGGCGTTAGCATGCCGTTGCGATCTGCCTCACTGATCATGACGTTGAGCACCTCTATGACGATTACAAAGAGGAACGAGGAGAGGGAGTCTCCCTGCCGAAGTCCGTGAGCATGACAGATTCGTTGGCCTGGGCGGCCATTCACAAGGACCCTTGTGCTAGCCGTCCGCGGCATGGCGGATATCCATTCCAGCCAGCGATCCCGGAGCCCCATGTGCTCCAACACCTCGAGAAGGAAGGGCCATGCAACGAAGTCGAAGAACTTCACGAGGTCCACCTTGAGGATGATGGCTTGGAACTTCTTTGCGTGGAGGAAGCGGGCGCTGAGCTGCACCGCGCAGAAGTTGTCGTGGATGCGTTTTCGACGGATGAATGCTGACTGGTTGTCGTTAATGAGCTCTTTCATCCGCGGCGCAAGCCTCATTGCAGTCCCTTGGCGAACAGCTTACTAATGGAGTGGATCAAGATGATGGGCCGGTAGTCCTTCAGCCCTTCCGGTGACTGCGTCTTGTGTAGTAGCACCACGGTGGCGCCATTGATGTCATGGAAGCTGCGAAAGTCAAGATTCCACGACGTCTGAAACACCCGCAGTACATCCTCCGCAATGATTCCCCAGGTGGCCCTGAAGAAACAAGCAGTGAAGCCGTCCGGCCCTGGTGCTCGGTTGGATGGAGTGTCGCGGACAATGGCGAGAACCTCTTCGGCCGAGAAGGGGGCTGCGAGTCACTGAGATCAAGCGGCGGCAGCGGCAGCCTTGACAGGTCGATCCAGTGTAAGCGTCTGAATGGCGTCCCAAGGAGGCCATGGTACTAGTGGTAGACGATTCCGGTCTTGGCTTCTTCCTCCGTGAACGTGAGTCCATTGTGGTTGATGGCTAACATGCAGTTCTTTCTGCGGCGATGACATGCCTGGAGATGGAAGAAGCGCGTGCATGCATCACCTTTCCTTAGGCCGTGTTTAGTTGGCGCCGGATTTGGCATTCTGCACAGTGCCGCGTCAAATCAGCGCACTGTAGCATTTCGTTTGTATTTGATAAAAATTGTCTAAATTTTGACTAATTAGGCTCAAAATGTTCGTCTCGCAGAGTATAACCAAACTGTGCAATTAATTTTTTATTTTATCTATATTTAGTACTCTATGCATGTGTCGGCATTTTGATGTGATGAGAAATAAAAATTCTGCATAGTAAATTTAGTGGTCAAATTTGGGATCTAAACGAGGCCTTATATACCTTGTTCGTGCACACGTTGCCTGGCCATGGTGCGGCAAAGTGACGCGAGGCCGACAGTACTAGCCTTTAGCTCGGCATGCCACTGACGCTGCTCTGCCGTGAGCTGCATCGACTCCTGGGCAGTGTCGAATTCATACACCAATGCCCGGGCAGCAGCCAGCTGCAGCCTCGCATTGCCCACACAAGATTGCCCCCATCTTTAAGCTGGTTCTTCTGGTCTAGCGAGATGATAATGTTAAATTGCATTATTTGTGCAGCAGAACGATAGACCTAAAAATGTGGATACCATAAGGCTTTTCATTAGAAGGAGAAATCTGCATTGGAAATCAAAGCAGCAGACGTAAAATTTAAACGCCTGGGTACAGGTGCATTACCGCATCTCACATCCAACCAAGTCAAGCTAGGACGCTGGTAGGTTCTCACTCCCTTGCCTTTGCCTACTATCATGCATACACACTTCTAATAAAACTTTGATATCCAAAAACATCCATATATATCCGAACAAATTTCCAAGTTGGTGGGAGCACAACAAACATCTGCCTCTGGCAACATCCGAGCAAATTTCCAATACCCCAGCCAACCAGTAGCACAGTTGTCAAGGGAAAAACTCCCCAGGCGTGCAGTGACAGTCCAGCCTCGGCATTCAGCGCGCGCCAGCACGCGGACCACGGACGCACGTCGCATCCGGCCAGTACTTCACCGCGCAAACGCGAGCTCAGCAACCCAGCTCAGCGAATCCCTCCCTCTCCCGTGCCGGCCCCCACGACACGGCAGGCGTACCTGCGCACTCGCCGTCCTGTGGCGGCCACGGCCAGGTCATCGCTGCTCCCGCTCTCGGCGTGTAGCCAGTAGCCAGACGTAACAGGCCCCCGCTCCGTGACGGAGCCCCGCGCCGCGCCGCGCCCAGGGACCCCGGCCCCCTCCCGTGCGCGCACGGCACGGATCGGCCGGCGCCGTGGTCCACGCCGATCTACAGATCCTACTAGCCCGGCCTGCCGCGCCCGCCGCCCTCCCAGTCCCAGTCCCAGTCCCAGTCCAAAGCTCTCTCTCTCTCTCTCTCTCTCTCTCTGCCGCGCGCACAGGCGCAGTAGAGAACAAAAGTGTGCACCACTTCAGGCTTCAGATTCTCCATGCAGCCATGGCGAGCCCACCCACCGGGCACCGCCGGCCACCACACAGCACGGCGCACTTGCCCCGCTGCGCGTTCCGCGGTCGTGCGTTGCTCGTGCGTGCACCCCCCGGATTGGCCATTAACGAGGGCTTCAGTAATGTCGGGACGCGCCAAAGTACAGCAGCACGAGGACGGCGCGATGCGAAAGGAAACCACCGCACTCACTGCGGCCGCATGCCCCAGCCACAGCCTGGCGTTTGCGTGCCGCGACTGCGCTGCTGAGGACGACGGCAGTCGTCTCGTCGCATCGACCAGGCCGGAGGACGGGTGGGGAAAGCCTGCGCAGCGCAGGGCCGGGACCGGGCCGGCATGCGACGCCCCGAACAAGAAAGGCAGAGCCAGCGCGCGGGGAGAGAGCAAACGCAGAGGGAGCAAGGCTAGGTAGCTAGGGAGCTTGCAAGGCTGGCAAATCTTTGGCTGCTTCCCCTGCGATCGGTCCTGCTAGCTCCATACGGAGACGCCATGGACGCGTTGCAGCATAGGAGTATCGCATGACGAAGAATGCAGCCATAAATGCTGCCGAGGACCAACCAGTCGGAATTGAATGCGAAACTAGCCTACTCCTCTCCTACTCCAGCAAAGCAGCGAGTGGGAGTAAAAGCGGAAAGGAGGAGGATGCCGATCGAAACTAATAATTAATAAAGCAATGAATAAGGAGACGACCTAGCTTAGCTTCATTATTATTGAGAGTTCGATCTGCCCCTACTCATGCTCTGGTAGGTTACGGACCCGAGCAGTGACATTGCAACAGTGAAGCTGGTGGTCGACCGGCATTAACTTGTGGAAACAAGCAAATGGTGCTGTGGAAATGGACGGATCAAGAACAGGTCGCAGTAATGGTGGTACTCCTGCCATACTAGTCTGGATCGATGACGCTGGAAAGCGCATGCAGCAGTGCATTGCTGCTGCTGCTTTCTGCTTGCCATGCATGGGCATGGCAGCTGCTGTACTGTAGGAGACTAGGAACAGACGCTTCTGAGTTCTGCCCTAGCTGCTGCCGAAGCCTGCTGGCGGAGGGTGGCCATGGCCGGACCCAGGAGGCCTGGCCGGCGGGCCGTGGTAAAATTATCTCTCTCCGAGCTCTTATCATCAGGTCCCAAGCGACAAAGCACGAGAGAAAGGCTTGTTTAGTTTGCCAAATTGGCGATGAAATTTTTGTAGTGGAATTCCTATAGTATTTTATTTGTATTTAGTAAGAATTATCTAAACTTTAACTAATTAGACTTAAAATATTTGTCTCGCAAAGTACAATAAAAATATATAATTAGTTTTTAATTTTATCTATATTTAATACTCCTGCCGGCGTTCCGGCGTTACGATACGACGGAAAATAGGAATACTGTATAGTGAATTTGATGGTCAAATTCGAAGAACTTAAGGCCAAAGAGCTAAACAATCCATGCATATATGCAACCCAAATCCCGAGACACTACGATCGAAATTATCAATTGCAAACACAAAAGCGAGTGGTACATTCCCAAGATCCAAATCGGCAAATGAAATGGCCATGCCCTGCCCTCCTCCTTCCCAACACCACCAACGTCATGATCGTCTCACTCAAATCTAGGAAACAGACGCAGCCAATAAACCACAATTAATAAAATACTCCAAGATGACAAAATAAAGAACGACGGCCGTCTTCTCCATCATAGCTAAATCCAACAACTGCTGCTCTCTACGGGAGCCTAGCTAGCTAGCTTGCATTTTCTAGTCTACAGTAGCTAAAAGGAACGAAGGCAAATTGAAAAAGAAAAGGCTAGCAATAATCTGCTAAGGAGATCGAGGATGGAGATCGATGACACAATATAATGCGATCAGTGGTGGTAGTGTACCTAGCTAGCACTGGCGCCGGCGCCGGCGCCGGGGAAGGATCGATCATCATGGCTTCTCCTGCCGAGGGTGTGCTTGTTGTTGTGCATCCACACCTTGAGCACGTGGCGCTTGACGCAGACCTCCTCGCAGAACTGCTGCACGGCGGCCTCGTCGTGCTTCTGGATGCGCCACCCGAGGCGCTCCGCGAACGCCAGCATCCGGTCCTTCTGCTCCGGCGTGAACTTGGTGCGGAACCGCTTCTTGCCGGAGCCGGAGCCGCCGGAGCCCAGGGACATGCCCACCATGGGCGCCACCCCCATGGGGCCGATCAGCCCGGACATGTCGTCGCCCTCGTCGACGACGCCGCGCCCCGAGTGGGGGGAGGT
The DNA here is from genome assembly GCA_023333625.1 of Bothriochloa decipiens. NCBI lineage: Eukaryota > Viridiplantae > Streptophyta > Magnoliopsida > Poales > Poaceae > Bothriochloa > Bothriochloa decipiens. Next base: position 38,889 of record JALGXP010000260.1, on the reverse strand, counting down.
GGACGGGAGCGCGAGCGGGCGCTGATGCATCATGTGCCCGCCGGCCGCCGCGGCCGCCAGCTGCTGGTGCTGGTGCAGGAGGTACCCGGCAGGGGTGCGGTAGTAGGGCGAGAACTGGTGGTGGTGGTGGTGCGCCGAGGCGGCGCCGTAGGCGGTGATGGCGGCCGGGGACAGCGCGGAGGCGGCGGCGGAGGGATCGGCACCGCCACCCGTGGGCGAGTCGGGGGACTCCTTGCGGTGGAAGTTGCGGTGGCAGCCGCAGGCCGCGCAGCGGAGCGCGTCGATGGAGCCCTCCTCGCCCGCGGCCATGAACTCGCCGCAGCCGTCCACGGCGTGCCCGCCGATGCCGACCGCGTGGTTCTTGAGGCACTCGCGGTACCTGGTGCCCCCGCCACCGCCCTCGCCACCGACGCCGCCTGGCCCTGGCGTCCTGAAGCTTGCGCCTCCAGAATCCCCGGGTTTCGGGGTCCCACCGCCGGTACCCATGCCCAGCAGCCCCGGCGGCTGCATCAGCGCGTCGTAGCTGGAGCTCACGGGCATCGGCGTCATCTCCTCGTCGCCGTCATCGTGCTCGTCGAAGTCCATGGCTAGCTGTCGGTGACTGACGACGCGTAGTCGGCGGCCGGCTCGGCGCACGGGGAAGCTTGCTTTGCTTGCTACTAGCTACTACTCCTACCGAACTTTTTTCTCCTTGCGACTTCCAGCAGGTTCTTTGCCGGGCCGAGGTTAACAGCAAGAGCTTAGTGCTAGCTACAGAAGAGTGTAAGCTGGGACTTCGTAATGGCGGAAGAGACAGTGAGGAGAAAAAAAATTATAGCAAGCACTGTCCACACTCCCTGCTGCTAGTTTTGACGCATCGGCAGCGGCACTGCGCGGCAGCAGGCTGCAGCAGCCTGTAGGCAGGCAAGCGGCTGCTGTGCTTGTGCCTGTGCTCTCTCTGGTTCTCGCTACACAAATCTAGCGCACCTGTGACCACGCACCTGTCGCCCTGTGGCGAGAGGAGACGGAGACGTTGTGGCTTTGGCTCCTGTCTATATCTCGGATCTTTTTCCTCTCTCAGCGTTCTTCGTTCCTGCAGAAGGCTCGAGCTCTTTTTCTCGCTGGTCTACAAACAACAGATCCCTATACACTACACCACGTAGAAGAAGTATTTACAACGGAACAGAGTACGTAGACCATTATTCTTACAGTAGTACTCATGAATGTATTTGTAACGATCTGTGTGTTTCAATGCCCGGTCAGTACTCCACAGTGATCTGTATACGGTCAGCTACATATATATGCCGTCTTTTTCTTTTTTGAAACAAAATATGCAGTCTTTTTCAAAAGATCAGCTATATATGTAGCCGAGCTATTAATATGTTTCGACGTATAACAATAGCACTTGGTACACTTTGCATTGCATTTGCATATATAGCATCTCCGTAGCCATGTTATTGAAAGAGTGCTAGAAGATTCGCACCAAAACGGTAGCATTTTACAGATGTGCACGCTGTGTGTGATCACAGTTAACTATTATTAGAGCGTCAAGAAATTATGAGTTGATAAAATAAAAAATAGAGGTTTAGATTAAACCAACTGCCAAAAGGTCGAAGGCCCTGTTCGGCAAGTCTGCCAAAATCAGACCAGTTCAGACCAGCCGAACAGGCTCTAAGCTTAATATAAATAAACAACATGTGATTAATTAAAAATAAGACAAAATTAGGATTTTATGATGATCTAACAACATCAATTATTTCTAAGAGTCCATGTTAATAAATCATAAAATAGGATCATCAAATAAATATTAAATTAGATATTAAATTAAGGAATGATCCAAATTACATTTTTGAAATACTTAACCAAGGATTTGATCGAAGGCAAAAAAAAAAAAAAGAAGTATGCTCAAATCATGGACTATAACAAAACATATGAGTGGCATCCATTTTTTTTGGCGATCTGGTCATTCACCAGTACTTATGAATGGCATTGATAAAAGGCAAGAGATCAAAATACCGTTAGTAATGGTTATACAATTTCTTTTATAGGGCGTCCACAGAGCCAGGGAGAGGGGACGCGATGCATGTTAACACAATGGAGGTTGGTAGATTGTAGTGGGTCTAGTAGACTTGAGCAGCATTGTGATGAATTTTGTGATAGTATAGGGGAAATGGCACTGGCATCCACAATAGAATGTACAAGACTACCCAAAAATTAAAGTGTAAAATGGTCAACGAAACTAAACACTTAGTGAGAGACTTTATTGTTTTAGTGGTTTTATTGAGAAATAGAGGTTGCTGAAATATAATTGAGGGTTAACTTATGACATCAACAGAAAATATATATACAACATCAAGAAATTATTAGATTAATTAGCAAAAAGAAAAATGTATATATTGGTTCTTTATGATAGTGTAAAGGTTCATATGTTGTTATCCCATGCCCATAACTGAACCAAAATCCTTGTAATTGTATCTCTCTCCAACCCCTCTTTGTAAGGTTTGTGCAGTTGGTGAAAATTAATTGAGTTGCATTGATATATTGGAGTTTGTAAGCACAAGAGAGCAGTCCAAAACCTCGAGCAATTGCGGGCGGTGTCAAGCACTTTGTGAAGCATTTGTAACTCTTCAAGGTGAAACCTTATATATGGCTTTGCATCACCTTAGGAGCACAAGTGCTTGAGGCGAGCAATGGAGAAGTTTGTGAAGGCTCCGATCTCGCCTCTGCAAGGAACTGATCAATTTGGTGTATCAAGGAAAGCAATTGAAAGACACCAAGCTTCCTCAATAGAGACGCAGGTTCTTCCTTGGAAGGAGCTTATCTTTTATAAACAAATCCCCGTGTCTTCACTGCAGTTTGATTACGTGTTTAGCTCTTGATTTGATTTGTGCTCCTACTCGATCTACCTGGTTATGAATGTTAGTGTGAGTTCATATGCTTTGCTAGTGGACATCTTCAAACTAATATCTCCAAAGTGTGGTTTAAGGTAGAACTCTCTAGGTGCAGTTTCATTTCAAGTTATTTTGCTTGCGTGGAGCTTTCGGACCAACATCAGGACGTTTCGAAATTCTAGACAAATCTTGTAAACTTGGGAGGATGACTACTCCACTGCATTTGGAATTGTAGATTTTGTAGAAAATTCCTATGAGAGCTGCCACCAACATTTTGTGCGTGCATCAACTTAGACCATGGAGGGCACATAGACGGTGTCTGAATCCAGAATTTCTACGAAAATAGTATTATATTTGAAAAATCAACGACCAGTGGGGTACGTAGCCGTTGGAGGTCGGATACTCACGAGTGACGACTGAAATATAACCGGCGGGAAGAACTTTCATTTCCCGGCGCCGAACGGATGGACGAATCGTCTGACAGAGACAGACGGACGGACGCTGAGGACACGATACGACTGATGCAGCGGTGTTTGCCTCGCGGGGGCGCATGCTGCCAGGGCACCAACCATCGCCCCACCAGCCGGCAAAGATGGCGCCTCATGATTGCAGGAAATGCAAGGCGGTGCTCGTGCCTTCTCCCGCACCGGCGGCTAGCGTCGCGATGCACTCGAGTGTGCGTGCGTGTGCTAGTACACACACTGCTTCATCAGCTCGTGGCTCGCGCGCCGTGACCTGAGCTGAGCTAGCGTAAAGGGGGGGCGTGGGGAAAGCGCGCACGACGGCGTAGTACGCATGCAGCCGCGAGCTGCAGCTGCAGGGATGCGTCCAAGCTTGCTGAAAAGACGGATGGAAGGCTTTGCCGAGCCTTGGGACTTGGTGCTGGGCGGGAAGGCTGGCGCTACTGCAGACGACAAAACGTCAAAAGCGTCTAGCGCTACTGCGTGCGCTGGGCCAAGTCCAGCCCTAGACGGAAGACGATTGTACACGCAGGGCAGCAAGCTCCCCCAGCCTATGAGATGGATCAAGATGCTCCCCCGGCTTATGAGATCGATCAAGATAAGCTCCTCCAGCTTATGAGATCGATCTAGGTAATGGGGGCAGCGCACAGCAGGCAATCCATGGCTGATGCCAGCAAGCCCAGCCTGGCATACGCAATGGCATGCGTTCACGCAGGCACACAACCCTGGAGGGTAGTCGTAGGCTCGTAGCCAGACAATATTCCCGGCGCACATACATACAGTACAGTACGCTGCAGCGACATGGCGTGGCAGACGGGTGGGATCGGCAAGACAGAGAGATCGATTGATCCAGGGAGGAGTCAAGGCTGTAGCGTGTGCTTGTGCCCTCCATGCGCAACGTCGCCTGCTGGCGCTGCGGCATGCATGCCGCGGCAGCAGCAGCAGTATTGCCCGCCGCTGCCCGCTGCCTGGCCGTCAGTTGCTCACATGTTGGTCCATCATCATCATCCCGCCGCTGCGCGCAGGAGCAGGATCGGCCCAGGGCAGGGCCAGGCCAGCCATACCGCCTGGGGCAGCCGGGCGAGCAGGGTCCTTGGTCCTTGCTTGCTGTTGCGACCTGCATGGCGATCCAGTGACTCCTACAGCTGCGGCACACGTACGGCTCCCGCCATGGATCGGCCAGCGTAGTACGAGCGACGAGCCTGTGTGTGTGTGTGTGTGTGTGATGGCCGACGACGATGTGGTGTGATGGTGGCTCTTGTGTAACGAACGTATTTTGTCAGTGCGTGGGACCGACCGGTCGGGTCGGGAACACGCAGCACAGCCCTCGAGCCAGGCAGAGAGCGACAGCGGAGAGCCGGAGACGGAGAAGGGAGAAGAACCGACCCTACCCATGAAGCAGCGCGGCCCATCTGACGACACGAATCAGACCGGACCGGACGCGGCCACCCCTGCAGGCCGGCCCCGGCGTGTCCGTGCTGCGCTGACACGGGCACGAACGTACCGTCCCCGGCCGCCCCGTTGTACCACGGCAGCGAGCGACGCAGCAGGCAGCCGGAGAAGCACAGCACGAGCTACAGCGTCGATCGTAATAAGCCTCGCCATGCATGCATGCTTCCGCGCACAGTCCGCGCTGGCTGGCAGTTCGAACCCAACAGCGGGCGCCGGGGCGGGGGCAGGCAGCTGCGCCTCCGCGTGCACTGTGCGCGGCCGCAGCGCGCGTCATGATCATCCCGCCAGCAGCCGGCAGCCGGCCATCGATCTGGGATGGATCGCGCGGGTCCGGCCAGTTGGGATAGTTTGGGTGGGAGTGGGACACCGGCCGGGACGATGCCGGCGGCCGGGCGGCGTCGCATCACATGCACCGGCCGGACACGGGAATCTCAGCGGGGACGACGACGAACGGAGGGACGACCGGACGACGAACAAGTGCCCGTACTACGTGCGTGCATGTGCCGCGCTTGGTGTACGCGTCATTGGCTTGTCCCAGCCGGAGCTAATAAATTCCGAATTGACCTGCTGTCTCCCTCGTGGAGAGCAGCGAGAGGAAGGTGACGACGCATGAGAAAGGACGGTGTGTGTTCGGACAGTGACAGGACGAGCATGGCCGCGGCGGCCGGCAGCTCGCCATCAGCGGGCAGGACGAATATGCGGCTCGGCCTCACATCGGCGCGGCCGTGATCTCTCTCACATGTTTCTATTCCGTGGCAGCCTTTTTGCTCCCGCTCGTCGGTCCCGGTGCTGTTTACGGAGTACGGAGCGTACTAGTAGGACTTCGGGTATGGTCTTGGCTGGTAGCATACTCCAATACAGCATCGTACGTGTAGCGCTGTCCGGAGATTCGGAGTACGTTTTATTATGAGATGCTACTTTATTACTTGGTCAACGTATTTCAATTCATATACTACATAAAAGACTTTATAATGTTGCGGCACACACATGGAGTATATTTAATGTGTACTCCCTCCGTCCCTGGAATAAACGCACATGTTGACTTTTATCATTCTTATTTGACCATTCGTCTTATTTAAATTTTTTATATAAATAATAAAATAAAAAAGTCATTATAGAAGTATCTTTAACGATAAAATAGATCATAACAAAGTAAATATTATTTATTAAAATTTTTTAAATAAGACAAATGGTCAAAAGGAAATGTGAAAGTCAAAATTTGCATTTATTTGTGGGACGGAGGGAGTAGGTGAAATAAAAAAAAGTAATTACACAACTTGCGTGTAAATTACGAGATAAAAGTTTTAAGCCTAATTAATTAGCTCATAATACTAAAGTTCTATGGTAACAAATGTGCTAATGACGGATTAATTAGTTTTTTTTTAGCGCGAAACCGAAAGCCCCTTCTGACATCCTACCGAACATTTGATGCCACGTTACAGTTTTACTTTAACGCATCTAGACAAGGCCGTGTGATATGGTGAAATACTCGCCCTACTACTAGTCTACTACTACGATAAAATACGCCCCTCTCTATGTATATACATTGTAGGATAAGATCACCGCTAATTGAGTAACCGAGCAACGAAAAGGTTAAAAACACACATAGTAATGTCCTTTTGCTATTGGACCCAAAAGGTGAAGCTGTTTGCCAGTAGACAGAAGCAAAATATTCATCTGACGGAGGGGCTAGAGTCGGACGAAAACACCCTGGGGCCGTTACGGCTAATTTCCTGACGGCTTGCACGATGGCTCCAACACCAACTTTCAGCGGAAACTGCGCGCAAAGCCGAGATCACCCACTTCTCTGTCGCCCTCCTATCGTACGGCAATGGCATCGTGGATCGATCAATTCCAATCCATTCTTTTCACCGCGGTAATTCAAAGCGATGCGCCATTATTTACCCGTGCACGACCAGTGCGCAGCAGATTCGGGCAGCCACCAGCGGCCAGTGCGCGCGCAGGCATGCATGGTGCACCAACAAGGCAGCAATGAAGACGAAGATGAGGCGAGCCGGCCGGGCGGGCAGCCGGGAAGGCCAGCGCCATTGGCCAGGTGAGGTAGCCGAGCTGCCGAGGCACGAGGAGCACTGCACCGCAACCGCACACACCGGTCAGCATGACATTTCCATTCATCGTTCTCTACTCTCACACTTATCATTGCCATGATTTCCTCACCCCCTCGATCTCGCTTTTCCTCCTCTCCATGTCCAAGTCGAAGGCCAATACGCAGTCGAAGGCCAATACGCCATGCGTGCTCCTCCACGGCAGGGCATCGAAATGCTGCTTGATGTTTTCAGCAATACTACCATAGGTCATGTGGAGCAGCCAGCGAACCATGTGGCTGTGCTGAGGTATGTACCTACTGTATCACAACAAGTGTCTGTTTAAGTTTTCGTATTACAAGTTTGACTTAATTTATAGAAAATACATACATATAATATTTATATCTTTAAATAATTTTATTAAAATACTAGACGAAAGATCTTTCCAACGATACTAATTACTTAGCATAAATATTTATATATTTTAATATATAATTATTGACAGTTGTTTTTGAAAAAAACAAGAGTAACTATTTTAGGACGGATATAGTATACAGGATATGACTTACTACCTGTATTGGCTATGCGTGGACCGCGGAGCTAGTACAGCAGCTACTAGTCAACTGCTAGCTTGGTTTTGCAGAAACCAGGTCGATGGGGACGACCGCCGTTCGAGGGACCGAGTGCGAGACGTACTCGATCCGTCCGAAAACGATGCTACGGGAAAAGTAAAATTAAATTTTCTCAACTTTAAATAGTTTTATAAAATATACATGTAATATTAATACATTGACGAGCTCAGCGGGTAGTTTAGATAGGCCTGGGACTACCACGGAGTTCGGCCCAAAATGATATTAATACTTCACAACCTGCAAGAAATTTGGCCCAAACGACCAACTTTCGCTTGTTCTCGTCCGTTCAGGCAGCAACTTCCGCTCATCTGTGACCCTGACATCTCGATCTGCGCGAGGTTGCTACTCCGGACCGGCCACCGCCGCCGCGGCCCCCGCCCTTGCCCCTGCCCTCGCCCCAGCCGCCTGGCCGAGCCCCGAGGTCGAGCAGCAGCGCAGCGCGGAGATCCCCTGCCGGGCGCAGCTTGCCTGCCTCGCTGAGCAGCAGCCCCGCCGCGGCGCCGCGACCCTGCGTGGCCGCGCTCCACCAGTCCACCGGCTGCTGGCATGCTAAGGAGCTGACCGGGCCGCACGGCGACTGCTCACTGCTCGCGGCTGTATAGCTCCTGCTGGTAATTGTGTCGTCCATGGACGACCGACATCCCCCGCTGCGTCGTCGCACTGCAGCTAAGCTGATGAGCACTATATGGGCTATGGCAGCTCCAGCTATAGGGTGGTAGTGGTAGCCCGTAGGGTGGGGATGCCCGGAGGCCAACGCGTGCAGTTTGGCAGGAGAGATCCGAGAGTTCAGGTGCTGGTGGGTCGGGGCTTCGTTCCTGGGGCTCATGATTAGCCCTAGCCGCTTTGGATCGTGTCACCTGTCACCCCACGCCCACGCCTTTTCTCGCGCGCACCTGAGGCCGGCCGGCCGGCCGGGGCGCTCTCGTGCCTGCCTCCGCCCCGGCAATCATGCCCGGCCTCGCCAAAAGGAACCAGCCAGCCGGCCGGCGCCACGCCGACGAGCCGGCCACGAGCCAACAGGTAACGCGATCCAGCGACATGCAGGCATGCTCCCAGCGTTTCTGTGCTCTTGCTGGGTAGTACACGATCGATGGTTCCTTGGTTCGCGCGATGCACAGACGACCCAACTAGACCAGACGTTTTTTTTTGACAACCCAACTAGACCAGACGTTGTACGCGAAAACGAACAATGTTAGCACACTATTAAACAGTGCTCCTCCGTCCCTTTGATTGCGTCGATTGCGCTGCTGAAAACACTGCCTGATGGAGACAACACGGCGGGGCCCGCGAGGGCACGGCGATTTCCGTCCTGTCTAATCCAATCCGACATCGGATCCGTCGGTTCCAAAAGGCGGAGTAACCTTTGCTTTGGCTCGCTTTTCTCCGATCAAATCGAGCCAAAAAAAAAAAAAAAACGCTCGGACTCGACTGATCACTCACTGCATGCGGACCTACTCGATCCTAGCAAGCTTTGCCCCAGCAGGGGCACCGGGAGGGGAGCGTGCTGGTGGCACAGAAACACACCCGAGGTCGCAGATCCGATGCGGCCTGCCCCCGTGCCGGGAGAACCACCGCTCGCGAAGAACGGGTCAGGTCCAGGTGGTAGGAGCTGTTCCTGTGCCGGGTGACACGTGGGGAGCTGAAACATCCTTAATTTTTTACGAAAGGAAAATACACAGAATGACGGATAATATAATAGTTTGAAGCATCAAACCATCTCATTATCCCGCAGTAGTCGATACAGGATCCATACATCGTACAAAAGATTACAATTAGGGGGAATTACATAAATAATTCATCGCCACACTGACGAAATCATCAGAGTAGCAGCAGCTTCTGGGGCAGCTGCGGAAGGCGGAAGTACAATAAAATCTCTAAAAAGAAGCCTGAGCGTAGGAACGAGACGTCTACTCCTCCTCATCGTCATAGTCGTAGTCGGGCTCACCTGCCAAATAATTTTCAGTACGGTTTGTACTGGCCACATCTCCCACCCTATGCTTTGCTTTTGCTATGTAGTATTTGGTGGGATGCAAGGGATATAATCAAATCGACCTAATATGTGGCTGTAGTTTCCTATGCAAACAGTGACCAATATTATATAATATAATTCATCAAATTTTTATCCATCTCATCCACACATCCAAACCCATTCCAACTCCATCACACACATCTCACCCTCTCGCACTCAGTCGACAGGTCCAACTCCCTCTCGGAGCCTGTCTCAGCGGCTCATAGCCGGAAGGGTAACAACAGGGAGAGAAATAGAAGGACTCCTCTCACTACTCCCGAGAAGCGTGGGTCTTAGGAAAGAGCCATACCAGTGGCCCACGGACTATATATAGATTCATAAACTCTGCAGAGCGTGTACTCCCGTAACCACAAGATCACTATCATCGGCGGTGCCCCGCCTAAGCTGATTCCGGCTGCTTTCTAACCGGTGCGATGCCACCCTACCACTCAGTACTGGGACATCCCGGATAGGTACCACCGGCACACTGAGACTGTGAGACATAGTACCAGGCCCCCGTGGTCACTATGCTGTCTAAGGAGGGTGTGGGTCTCCACGCCCGTACCTCCCGACACTTTCTGCTAACAACCTAGTAGTAGTGGCACCGTCCTAGCTAGTCAGACATCCGTCTCCCGCCCATTCAAGAGCGAGTGGTGAGCACGTAAATCCCAAGGTTCCGGTCCTCAAGAGATATCAGGTCCTAGGGGGGATCAGACAGGATTATCTTCTCTTTTGGGACTACAACAGTCCGTGCTACAACAACACCTCCTTCCCGGGGCTTCGCTCCATGAAGGTTCTCACCCCCGGGATCTCCTTATGCATCACAATATGCCTGCCACAAGCACCTCACACGGGAATGCCCAGAACACATCCCCCGGCAAGACTCGCCCACATGGCTCGTCGTAGAATCCTGTCTGATCGACTCAACCCTCACCACACACCCAAGACGCACGCAGCACTCTCCCCGAGTAAAGTGGCATCACGTGCCTTAACCATATGACCATAGTCTCCACCACGCATCATCATCACACAGATATAAGCGTTGTAGAAGTAAAGCATCATAAGTGAAATAAGCAAGCGTCTAGCCTATCAGCAGGTGTGCAGGAGTAAGGTTGTGACAAGGTAAAGGCTCATCAGGCAGTTCTACCATGCAACCTATCATCAGGTGATATTCATAATTAAAGCACTAGCAACTAGATATTATGCCATGCGTAATAGGATCTACGAGGCTGGGTGGGGTGTGGCACCTGTGAAGTCGTCACCGAGCTCCTCCTCGTACTCGTAGTCCTCCTCCTCAAGCTGATCCTCCTCTGAAACGAGACATAATAGCCGCGTCAGCGGCTCCTATAGAGTCAACACAAAGAAGCAATAAAATTCAATAACTCCAAATACACTCATACACAAGCCTATGACGTAGAGCTTATTTTTATGAAAATTTGGACACTTGGTTCATATTTTTCGGAGTTCGTATTAAGAAGTTATGAATTTCCGAAGTTTATTCTATTTTCTGAAAAAGAAAAAGGGCAGATTAACCTAGAGCTGACACGTGGCAACTCCTGGTTGGGCCACGTGGCGTGCAGGAACAGTGCAGCAGGGGCTAAGATGACGTCAGCACTGACGCGGTCCGGGCTAGATGACGTCATGCTGACGTTATGCTGACGTCAGTATCGACGGGTCCAGTTAGTGGCTGACAGGTGGGGCCAGGTCAACGGTCAACGTTGACAGGTCTCGACCGGGCCTCGGAGGTCTGGACAGGGCTGGTTCTGGGCCAGGTCGGGTCGGCCACTGTACACTCGAGGGGGCGGTCCGGGCGACCCCTCGAGGACGGAGCTCACTCGGGTCAACGGACTGGCCTCGAGAACGAAACCTCGCCTGGCGAACGGACTGGCCTCGAGAACGAAGCCTCGCCTGGTGAACGGATGTCGGGTCATTAGCTGAGCTACGCGGCTGGCCGGCTAGGTGCTCCAACTTGGGGAAATCGACCCTCAAGCCGGTGGCGGTCAGCGAGGCGCGGCTGCGGCGAGGCTAAATTCGCCGGCGAAGCCGGGCGTTGGTCTCCATCTTCCTTCTTGCCTTTCGATTGGAGAAGCTGGGATCTCCATGAGCTAGCTACCGGGGCTAGTCGAGGCACGGCGGGGCGTGCGCGGCTCGGCGGCCACGGCGGACACTCCGGCGGCCAGAGTCCGGGGAGGCCGGAGCTGCAAAAGTGCGTGGCTCCAACTGTGGCCCGTGCCAGCTCCTAGAGGTTTCCAAAAACGTGCTCTAGACTACGGCGAAGCTATCGGTCGCGGTAAGGAAAGAAACAGGGGTAAGGGGAGCAAGAACGTCGACGGTGTACTGGTAACGGCCATGGCCGAGCAGGGCGAGGGCGGGGGTGCTTACCCGTGTAGCGACGGTCGAGGCAGGTGACGCGGGCTTGGTGGTGGCTCGGTGCAGGGAAGGCGAAGCCGGGGCGTCGAGGCGGTTATGCGGCGCTCCCAGGTCCTCCTCAGCGCGCGGACGGCGGCGGCGGCGGCAGCCACGATTAGGGTTAGGGTTCGGTGAAGCGCGTGGCAAGCAGGCGGTTAGATGGACGGCGCGGGACGCGGCCGTACTCGGGCGGACGGCGGAGGCGCGCGGTGCACAAAAATGGTGCGACGGACGCGACGCGCGGTCGACCAGAAGTGGAAAAAGGTGGAAGCTGACAGGTGGGGCTCGTGTGTCAGCGAGACGGGGCGGCGAGCGGCGGAGACAGGCCCATGTTAGGCCGTCCTGGTTAACTGGGCCGCGGCAGCGCGTGGAGCAACGCGCGAGTGTGACTGGGCCGATGCTCGAGGCAGGCCGGTCGGGGCCTCGAGCGGGCTGGCAGCAGCGCAGCAGGCCGGCTGGGCCTCGAACTCGGGCAGGCAGGCCGGCGTGCACGCGCGTGCGCGCTCGAGCGAGCGCGTGCGTCGGCGGTCGAGCGCGCGGCTAGGCTGGGCCAGCGCGGGGGGGGGGGGTTTCGATAGCAGGCCTATATATATATACATACATTAAAGGTTATTCGATTTTATTAACATCACATAAAATCAAATAAGAGGCGAATCAAACTCTGGTTATTTAAATGCAATGCTCGGGCTAACGTAGGGTGCTATTTGTGCATCTATTGGCGGGTTTCCTATATGACATCCACCATACACTGATAAACTTTAGAAAAAATTTTAAAAGCCCGTATTTTCGGTGACCGGATTTCTAAGGTTGTTACGTGACCTAAAAACAAAATCCGCGGTCGGCACTCGGGAGTCGGGAGAGTGCTACCATCCTTGGCTGCTAGTCTGCCGGGACCGATTGATTGCTCAAGAACTTTGCTCGTCAGCTGTTCGTCGATGCTCAAGTCTACACTTCGCCTGTAACTTGTTGTTCGTGCTGCGCGCTTGCTGTAACTTGCAAGTTTTGCAAGCACATTTCATGTAAGCATATGGATTATGGAGCGTCTTATTACAACTTTTAGTACACAGTACTACTTAGACAGTTTGAGCATGGATCACGTCCTGCACTCCTGCGGTCGGCAGTGCTGGCTCGTTTGCAGCTTGGTTCTCTTTCCACAGCACTCGTCGCGGCATGCGCTGAAATGACTGGTGCATGCCATTTAGACAAGAAAGAAAGATGCACACCAGCAGGTCGTCAGGGCAGGGTCGTCTCAGGGGTAAGGCTAACTAGCGGACTGTACTATATTGGATTGGAAGGGGAAGAGAAACAAAAGGACCTTCAACGTGATGGTGGTGGATCGGCAAGCTGACCCGTGGTGCTCGCGGGCCCGAGAAAGCGGTCAGTGGTGGTTGTTGCAAATCAGTGCTGAGGTGATTAATGCGCCATCTTTGATCTGTCTGATCTAACCGCTTAGCCCACATTTGGTAAGCTTAGGCTTGCATTGGCTGCATTTGTATTTGCATTGTTTTCATGTGCCTATTAATGAGAAAGGATTTGCTATACTTTAGTGGTCTAAAATATAAATTTTTTAGGTTACGAGCACAAAACATCATGTATAGACAATGTGAATATCACAAAAAAGCATCGTAGAAGATCGATAGTATACTGCGGGAATGACAAAAAAAAAAAAAAATCCAAGCACTATCGTATATATGTACTAGAGCATCACAAAAGATATTGTGGAGCATTATATGTATACTACGCAAACATCGCATCAAACATCATAAAGCATTAAGCATTGCTTATAGAAAATTTTATGCGACAGTAGTATAGAAAAAAAATGTAATGAAAAACGTATACATAATTATGGTCGAACACAAAATATATAGTACAAGCACGTAGTTTTATGTCCATGTACCTTTTTTTTAGTTTAGTTTATGTCCATGTAACAGTCTAACTGACGGCACTGATCTGCTTCTCGCGCGACTTCCTTCAGCAGAGCTGACGTTTCAACAATCTTTGGCTCCTTTACTCCATTGTCAGCAACGCGGCCTGCCACACTTTGCTTTCCTTCCTTTTTTTTTTTTTTGAGGAAACATTTTGCTTTCCTTCCGAACAGACCTGCCGGTCCTGGGCCAGTGCAAGTGTGCGACCTTACCAACAGTCTTAGTTTTAAGCATAGCCCAACCCATCAATGTCAGTTGAATATCCTAGTACTAATCATAGCCTAGCCCATCAATTGAACATGAGAATATTGCGGCCCATCAATTGAACACGAGAATATTGTGGCCCATCAATGTCCTTCTCGCTGGCCCGCTGCGCACGAATGAGCAAACGTCAGCGAACAAGAAATGTATTCATCCCCGCTCAGAAGGCCACACAAACGTCAGCGAATTCATCACCATGAGAAAAGTAGAGCTACAACAATAGCACTTCCCACGCTCAGATAAAAAAAAAAAAAAAATTAAACCGAATCAATTATGTGTCATCGATGTAAAGAAACGATGACAAACAGCGGATATATTTACACAGGATTGCAGCCTCAGCGAGCGAGCAATTGCAAAACATCAACCACAGAAAACCATTTTACATCTACAAAATCACAGAGCTCGTATGTACAAGCAGCGGGGGGTCAAGTCAGAAAGACACACACGGATTCCTCTTCATGTTCGGAGAGTGTTCCTGCTTGGTGGTGGCAACAGCCCGTTGGCAGGGCTGAACAGCCGGCTCCTCTTGGGCTCTGATATCCGCACCTGTGTTATTGCTGTTGCCAGTGCGTCAACTATACCGCACTCATCTTGCTCTTCAGAGTTGTCACTTGAGCATTCTGAAGATGAAGACTCACAGTACTCGAACCTAACTCTCTCCCGATGAATCATGGGAGTTGCAGTTTTGTTAGTACCCCATAGGTTAGAGAACTCAGCTTTCTGTGGGGATTCAGTGTAGAATAAGACCCAGGGGTGCCCTGAGTTCAAAGCCAATGGAAAAAAGTCAATGACAATCACATCAAAAAAGCACAAGCTACAAGGATGCTTGAACTTACGGAGAACATCTTCAGCATCGGGTCTTGAAGAGACATCTCGATTAAGCATTCGGCCAATGAGATCACGAGCAAGCAGAGACACTGATGCCCACTGACTGCCGTGAAGGTCAAGCTCAGCAGTCTTTATAGCATCAAAGATAGCTTCGACAGAGTTTCCTCGGAATGGAAGAGTGCCCATCAATAGAACATGCAGAAGCACCCCTGCGGCCCAAATATCTACCTTTTGCGAGTAATTTCCCAGTAGAATCTCAGGTGCCACATACGCAGGGCTGCCAGCAACACCAATCAATTGCTGACCTGCTCAAAGTTGAGGAACATATTAGTGAGCACCAAACATGCAGCAAGTGAAAGAGCCAAAGACACAATTCAAGAGCATCATCTAGTTTGGACCTAGATTCAACTGTTTTTTTAGTCAGAGAACACCACCTTTGTAACCTCAAACCTCAAGTAAACACGCATTTCAGTAAAGATCTACAGATATTAGCATAGGAGCCAGGTCATTGACTCATTTCACAGAATCTAAATGGCAGATACACTAAAACATCAAATGGCAAAAGGTCCATTTCTGCGACACAACAAATCTCACTAATAATAGCCATGATTGTTGCTCAGAAATGATCAAACAATTTGTCAATATTCTAGAAAGAAAAATCTTAATCACCATATGCAAGGAATTGTGTTTCAACATATTGCTTGTATAATGATAACTGCATTGAAACGAAACAAGGTAAGCTCAGAGAATATAATCATGTCACGGTTTCATACATAGTTTTACAGGAAAACAAAGACATGTTAGTGTTAGTCTAAATATTTGATCACATACACAAGGAAACTGCTAACATAAATTTGACCACCTCCTGACAAAAAAATCATTACTGGACTTAAAACCAGTTAGGCTGCTATGTCTAGCGCACAGAAGCACATTTATGCCTTAAAACCACATGACCGATGTTAGCAGTAAGCACGACCTGACTACCTGACCTCCATGATATCATTCTATTGAAGCTCAACCCAAATATGCAGAACTCCATGGAGTAACAACTACCTTCAGATGACAACAACTCGACTGGAACTACCAAGTTAGCACCACTTCGACTCTTGACAGACCTAACAAAACAAAATGACACAGTGAATGAATACCTGATACCAAGTCATCACTGAAAACACAACTTGCATACTTCAAATCCCTTGTCAAATGCTTTTAAAATGCTAGTGACAATGTTCAAATGCAGCACGAACTGGACCACCCTGTTTTACGCGTGAATAAGCAAAATAAACCATTCTTCCTAGATGCACAATTCAAGCGCAATGACAAGATACAACACCATAAGAATTTTATGTGATTAAATTAAATCTTCTTATATTGAGTAATTCTCGTTCTCCACCATTGTGATCTACTGATCTGGCAGCATTTTCAGTGAACTACATTGTCAGAACAGAATCATATCGATTACTCAGTAACCGTATAGAAGCGGCAATCTTTCTAGTTAATGCTTACCATCGGCAACTCGCACTGCCAATCCAAAATCTGCAAGCTTCAACCTCCCAGCCTTGGTGAGCAGCACATTCTCCGGCTTGACGTCCCTATGCACAACACCCATCTCATGGCAGTACTTGAGGACGGCCATGAGCTCCTTAATCACACTGGCGGCGCGTCGCTCCGAGAGTTTCCCCTCCCTGGCCACCTCGTCGAGGAGCCGCCCGCCGTGGCAGAGCTCCATGACGAGGTAGAAGGCGTCGGCGTCCTCAAACACGGCCCTGAGCGTGACGACGCCCGGGTGGCCCGAGAGGTGCTGCATGATCTCCACCTCCCGGTGCGCCGTGTCGCCGGAGTTCTTGGGCAGCGCCTTGCAGGCGAACTCCTCGTCCTCGCCCCCGGCGGCGGACTTGGGGCGGCAGACGCGGACGGACCCGAACTTGCCGTGCCCGATCTCCTCGCCGAGGCCGTACTCGCTGTCCAGCCGCTTCCGCCGCCCAATCCGCGTCGCGCTGTCGATGCAGCCCACCTTTCGCTTGAGCCCGCGGCCCGGGAGGAAGGCCCCCGCCGCCGACGCCGACACCGATGCGCGGCCGCTCGCCGCCGGGGCCGTCATCACCACGGCGGCGGGGCCCGCCGCGTCGGCGCCGCGCGGGGACTGCTGCGGCGGCTCGGCGGATAAGCGGCAGGCGCGCTTCCGGGAGGCCAAATCTTGGAGGGACCTGGCCGCGGAGCACGCCGGGGGCGCACCCTTGCGCTTCCGGGGCACCGGCGGCTCCATGGAGGATCGGAATCTTCGAGTCCTAGCTTGGGTTTTGGCGGCGCCGCCTCCGGCTCCGGCGCATCGCGCGGCGGCGGTGGACGAGGGAGGGGAACGGATCGGGGGTCCCTGATGATTGCGGGGCGGGGCAGCAGGGAGGCGTCGAGGCTTTCGTGAGGGGATCGGTCGGTCGGAGTCGGAGTCGGAGCGGAGCGGAGCGGAACGGAAGAGGGGGAACTGGGGCGCGAGCACGAGTGGTTCGTTGGCGCACGGCGTAACCGACCGACGCGGCGGCCTGGCGTGTGGGGTCACGCCGCGCCGCGCCGCGCGGCGAAGCTACTCGAGGTTTCGTGAGTGGGTTTGTGGTCCTGGGCCGTCACCAGGCCCGTGTGAACAAGCAGACGGCGCATTGTCGGACAAGCTGTTAAAGTGTGTCGCTGTTTATACGTCCTCGCAAACCACGAGCTACTACAGATGTCTACCGTTAAGCGGACGTTGGGTCTAGGACTCTAGGGCCACGCTCTTAGAAATGACCCAAAGTATCTCTCAAAGTATACGTGAATTTCTAGCCCGACTGAAACATTTTGGCTCCAATTTCTTAATCCTAACTGGCCCAAACAAATTAGGATGGACATTGAGATAGGGAAAGAAAAAAAATAATAGATTGGAATGGAATAGAAGTAGAGGTATGGGATGAGCATGCTAGTCTTTATTTTCATATATCCCAGTCGTCGTCTCCAATTATCCCAAACTCATATTTGTTGTTTTCCAAACACCACTACTCCCTCCGTACGGCAATAAGCCTACATCTATGATTTGAAATTTTTCCGAAATTAACATGCACATATAGACTGTCATGTATGCGGTTCCATACTAGTGGCATCTCTGCTGCATTCACAGCCACAAGTTTGATGGTGGGTGGGACAAAAAAATAACAAAACTAAAACTTGGTCTTGTTTAGATTGCGAAAAAATTTCAACCCGATAAATAGTAACTTTTTTATTTTATTGATAAATATTATTCAATCATTGATCAATTAGGTTTAAAAGATTCATCTCGTGATTTCAAACTAAACTGTGTAATTAGTTATTTTTTATCTATATTTAATGCTTCATACATAAGTCTAAAAATTAATATGATGAAGAGAGAGTAAAAAATTTTTACAATCTAAACGAGGCCCTTAACAAAACAATGCTTAAACAATGCTCTGTTTCTTACGTCCTAAGCTTAGGACGGCGGCGTGGCAACGGCCCAATGGCCGCACGCTCCCCCGCTGCGCTCGCGTCCCTCACGTGCTCGCCTCGGTCGTATCGGCCGGGCCTGTCTGCTTCACTTCCCCCACTCGTTCTCCTCCACAAACTCGTCCATCCACCCGTCCCCCATCTTTCTCGTTTTTCTCCGCCCGTGTGCACGGCGCGCGCGCTCCTCCGCCGGCCATCGGCCTCCGCCGCTCGCCCCCTCCCTCTTCGATGCGCGCTCACCTGCACCTTCTCCGCCCTCATCTGCCGCGCGTCCCCTCCTCCGTCTTTCTCTGGTGCGCGCATGGAGGAGACCCCTGCCCTGGTGTATATGCGGCGTCGGGCGCGGATGTGCGAGATTCAGCGCCGCCGGATGCGTGCCCCGTCCTGTTGACTGCATCGTGCGGTGCCCCCTCCCCTCCTCCCGCCGGATTGGCGCGCTGATGCCGGCCTTCCGGCCTCCTCCGCCTTACCTGCGCTGCACGGCGGCAGATCCGGAGTGGCGGCGGCCCACAGCCCTTCCACCATGGCGGCGACGGCGGCTGGCCATCCACCTCCCCGCGCAGAACGGCGTCCCCACTGGCGCCGCAGCACGACCATCCAGCGGGCATGACGTCGCCTGGCCGCGGACAGGCTCCCCCCGCTCGACGCCGCTGCCCCGGGCCACCACCAAGCTCGGCACGCCGCTGGCCCGGGCCGCCACCCCTTCCCATCCTGTACTGCCTCTTCCACTACGCGGCGACGGCGTTTCCCTGGTAGCGCCGAGTTCTTCTTCCCCAACGGCTGCAGCGGTGACAGCCATGCATCGGGATGATTCATCCGATTCCATCTGGCCCGTAGAGCGCCATGGCTACCGCTGAAGCTCGCATGACCCCAGCCTGGCACTCGCGTGCATGCCCCTGGCCAGGCCGCCTGCCATGGCTGCCGACGCCTCCTGTGCTCTGGTCGGCCGAGTATTGAGAGGTACCGAATGCTCCTGCTGTTCTGTGCAATACCAAATGAATGTTATTTGACAGTGAGAGGTACTGCACGCCGCTCGGCTAAAAACCAGGAGGGCATGCTATATACTATAGAAAAATACCGAGATATACTAAATATCCTAGCAACTATATATGGATACTTTGAAATACTAACAATTGTATATGAATATTGATAACTACTGACAGAAGTTGTGAGAAATACTTAGTAATTTTGTTTCAATTGATGGCAATCCGATGTTATCGTTGCTTTTACCGTGTCGTTGCAGAAGCTTGTGTTCTAATATTTTGTTTCAATTGCTGGCAATATAATGTTACCCTAGCTTGGACCATGTTCTTTTGCTATGCCATTCTACTCTTGTGAACATCATTCTGATGTATGTTGGCCTACCTTTGTGTGACCAAAATCTTGAATGTTATCCAATCTTGGGGAAATCGTGTTGCTTTTTATTATTGCATTATTTGTTATATGTTGTTTCACTCTAGAAATTATGTTGCTTTATCAGAGCTCTCCAACTATATCAGTGGTTTAAACCAGCAGAAATATTCAGTTGTAAGCTTAGGGAGCCCTGACTGTTTCATTTAATCATTTCTAGATGTATCAGTGGTTTAAACCATGCTAGTTTATTGAGAAATATTCAGTTGTAAGATTAGGGAGCCCTGGATGTTTTATTTAATCATTTCGAGATGTATCGGTGGTTTAAACCATGCTGGTTCAGTATCAAATATTCAGCTGTAAGATTAGGAAACCCTTGCTGTTTTATTTAATCATTTCCAGATGTTTCAGTGGTTTAAACTATGCTGGTTCACTAGTATTTCAGTTTCTGTAACAGCAGCCACACCCAGCCTGTTTCATTAAACCTTTACTAGATGTATTAACAACAGATGATTAATTCATATATTAACAAAAGAATTTAATAACTTGAATTACAAACTGTTTTCAAATTCATCCCTTCATGGCTTTTGCCACACCATGCTCACATCCAAATATTTATTATAGGTGTTTAGTTGGTCCAAATTAAATGTTTATTATAAGTGTTTCAGTTGGACCATATATATTGTGCAAGCGTTCTATTTATATGTTGCAGTGGCTAGGTGCAAGCGGTAGAGCTTTACCGCCTGTGACCAAGAGGTCTCGGGTTCAAGCCCCAGCCTCTGCACTTACATTTGTGCAGGGATGGTTGCTGGCTATTTTCTCTTTCCCAGACCCCGCAGTGCGGGAGCCTATGGCACTGGGTACGCCCTCCCAATGGCTATATACACTGTATAAGTGTACGCTCTAAATATTTCAGTTGATCCAAATGTTTATTGCAAGTGTTTCAATTGGTCCATTACAAGTGTTGCTATTTATATGTTGCAGTTACTATATACATATATTGAACGAGTATGTTTTAAATGTATCACCTGTTTCATACGCATGTTGAAGCAACTGCTTCATGTTACAAGTGGCTTTTTTTTACCTATGTTGCAGTAGCTATACACATATATAGCAAAGAGTATGTTCTAAATGTGTCACTTGTTTCATATGTATGTTGGAGCACTTGCTTATGTTACAAGTGTTTTTACCTATGTTGGAGCAGTTATAAACATACTCATGTTGCAGTAGCTATGCACATGTATTGCAAGAGTATGTTGTAAATGTGTCACCTGTTTCATACACATGTTGCAGCAACTGCTTTATGTTGTATGTGTTTTTATTAGCAACTGTATTGTGTCATGCATGTTTATATATTTTATTTGAATTCTTATCTAAATTTTATAAAACTAACTTTGTGCTGTAAATATAGATCACCTCTCTATTTAGCAGCACGTCCACAGCAAGATAATACAAAAGCGAGAGGAAGAGACGATGGTCCCCTACCTGCTGTATGCGTGGGTGCTCCCCATGCGGTCCCCTACCTGCTTCATTTGAGTGCTCCTCCTGCGGTTCCCTGCCTGCTGCATGTGGTCCCCTACTTGTTGCATGTGTGTGGGTCCTCCCCACTCAATGTCCCCCGTCTCCACATGCATGCACGGTCACAAAACGGAGGCGTTCGTCAGAATTTAGGAGAATTTTTATAGGATTTTGTTTGTATTTGATAAAAATTATTTAAATTTTAATTAATTATGTTTAAAATATTTATCTCGTAAAGTATAATTAAACTATATAATTAAATTTTAATTTTATCTATATTTAATATTTTATATACTATTATTTTGATGTAACGAAAAATCTTCTTTTTTAACTAAACAACGCCGGAATCAAAATGTGCACTACCGAGGACGAGTACATGGAATCAAAATGTGCACTACCGAGGACGAGTACATCACGTGTCTGATGCAACAGACATTGGAATCTGGATGGCCGGAGCGGGCGTCCAATAGAATCGATTTTTGGGCTTGTGTCCTGGTGGGCCTTGGACGTCCGAGCGCATGCAGCAACAAACGAGAAGTGACCAAAGCTCCAGAAGCCTCAACCACTCGCTACTCTCTTTGCCAAAGGGCTTTGCGTGCTCCTTGGTTTCCGTGCCCACACCTAAACGTGAAGATATTACCGGACAAGAGCGCCTGCAAACGGAGGGAGTACAGGGGAAAAGAGCGCCTGCAATTGCTAGTACCATCCCCGTCATTCATGACCCATGTCACAAAAGCCAGCCCTTTTGTACAAGCACAATCATAAGTAACTGAATAGAAGATGTTCTCAGAAACGTAACTATGAATGATAGAAGAATTAGTTTCTGTCATCTAGTAGTATTACACCCATGCGACTTACAAAGTTCTGGGGTATACACTGATACTAGCCTAGGCTTTCAAAATTGACAAGCTGTGTTTATTGGGTGTTTGATTTGAGGAATTAATACCATACCTTAAGAGGGTGTTATGTCAAGGAAACAAACCATTCTAGATAAAGTGGTCTATCATAAGTTCATTCCTAAAAATTTGGTGCGAGACTACATTCCTCGTACTATTATAGATTACTAGCTTGTGAGGAATAAATTGATGATGCATCAACTCATTCCATTGTATAAACTAAATAAAAAGTAGAGAGTGAAAGATGATAAACTAACTCAATTCTTAAACCAAATATCCTATAAATTTGTTGGAATAACTTTGTTTTTAAATTAATTAATTACTATTAGTTTGTGAGAAATAAGATTCTGTTCTATAAGCCAAATTAAAAAAAGTAAGGATTAGAGATGATGAACGAACCATTCCAAGTACCAAACACTCTATTACTAACTTGGTGACATTCGTAGTTTCTGAGCTCGTACTGGTCCAGCTGATATTTCCAGGCCATCGCACCCAAACGTTCGAGTTCGAAAGGGAAAGAAGCATTACTGGACATGACCTGCTGCAACATATACAAAATTATCTCACTAATTACGACTCCAAATACCTGCAGCACTGCTCTCTTTCTTTTTAGAGAACATTTTTTTTTGAGGAATGGTAAGCGTAATAAAGCAACTGATGTCCAGGGGCCGGGGCCCAAGCCCCAAAGTAGACCGAATGTGCGCCTCAATGTACGTGGGCCGATTTCTGAATAGGCTTGGTGCCATATGGAGCCCAACTTTTATAGATGCCAAAAGGTGAACCTCACCGGAGGGATGTTTTGGTCGAATTGTTTCCTTCTTTCCTTCTTTCTTCACGAACTATTTTGTGGGCCAAGTTCGGTCCACATACATATTCAGCCCAAAAATATGATTAGTTAGATAGGTTAACCAGATTACTTCTCCTTATAGAGAATTTTCACGTTGTATTTGGATTTATTTGCATTCATAAACATCTTATTTGCTGCCAGCATAAATGTATAATTTATTTATTTATAATATTTTTAAATGGTATATGGTATTTTTAGCTATTTTATGGGGGCCATAGTATATTTAAATTTAGTCGAGTACACAAATTTATTGTTCAACGTGTACAAACTTTAGTTCTATTTTTCATTCCATAGGTGCATATTCAAAGTTGTAATTGATCTATACAATATTTTTATTATTTATATTACTGGTTGCATGTCCCAATTTCACATAGGTGTGATTGGTTTCTTACATTAGGTTTGACCTTAGATCTTATGCAACATAACTGAAGCCAACATAAATGTATGAAATATCTTGGTGTTTTGTTGTCCTGTACAAGTAGTAAGCTGTGTTAGTAACCTTGTGTTTGTCTACTTACAATATTTTAAATTGCAGGCTATAGCATTTAGTAGAAAGATATGCTCAACCAATATAGCGCTATAGTATAATTTGGCATGCCATGATTTTGCTTTGGTAAGAATTGAATCTCAACCAAGCAGGCCCTTAGTACAAGGATGTTGTAGTGGCACCTGTCACCAGCTGCTATAGTGTTGCTATAACTTAAGTAAGGTTTTGTTTTAAAGTTTTTATTGCACTATATACTCCCTCTATTTTAAATTATAAGGCGTTTTGATATTTTTAGATACGTAATTTTTTATATACTTAGATATACACTATGTCAACATATCTAGAAATGAACCAAAATATTTTATTTAAAATGGAGGGAGTACTAAGAAATGTAAGTGCAATCGTAAGTTCCGTTTCACTGCTCCATGGCTAAATTGGCTATAAAATAATATTCTAGTTTTTTTTACTGTCTGTACTTTTCTAAATTATAACTCATCTTGTTTTTTTTTCTAGATATTATATATCTAAATGCGTAGAAAATATAAAAATGAATAGAGGGGCCGGGGTATTTCCTTGACAAGTAGTGGATGCTTTGTTCGTTTATAGTAAAAACTAAAGTTGTTAAGGTTCAGAACTCTTTAAACATAACGTGCTGTACTGCCGTCAAGTGTCAACGCTGCTTCTACATGCTTTTGTCTTGTAGCAGTCCAGACATACCCAATCCTTCAAGCTATATACTACAGTACCTGATTTAAAGAAAATTAAAGACTTACCCGAAGAATCAGAGGTTCGGACGCACCACGCGGCAGCTCAACTGTTCTTGAATCCACATTGCTTTTTGGGCGCTGAGCCGCTCTTCCAGGTTCCAACATACTACTTTGCAATTCTCAAAAAAAAAAAAAAAAACACTACTTTGCCACATAGAAAAAAGGTGCTGGGTCCTTGAAAATCGTCCAACTAACCCCCATTTTCCTATGGAATACTGCAGTGAGGTTCCTATAGGTGTCCATTTCATAGGAACCCAATTAGTGCATGTGCAGCCCCGGATCGGGCACCAAGGATGACTTGTCAGAGAGGAGCAAGAGAGCTTGCTAGTTTAGCACGGAAGCTTGTAACCTGCTGGCACTAGTTTAGCACGAAACCTTTTTTTAGTGACCGGATAAGAAGTAGGGAGAGAGAAAGGAAGATTGAGTTTACTGCAACTCATTTTGGGACCCGCAGCTTACGTGGTCAACATGATGTGGAGTTGCTAGTACTTGCTAACAAGGGCATGTACATTGCGACACTTATGTGGTCTTGTACAAATTTGAAGCGATGTTATGTAGATTTTTTTTCTTGGTGTGGATGAAAGAGAGAGGAAGATTGAACGGAAATATATTGTTGTTTCACAAAACAATCTTCTCATGAACTAAAATTTAGGACTATATGTGACAACTATTATATCATTATGTATGAGTTGCTATTGCCATGCAACTAACAACTTTGCTTTTATTCAACACATAATAAGGAATTGTAAGTTACTCGAGACAACTTTTACAAAACTACCATTGCACATATTGTCTGTTATGTCGTATTAAAACTATGTGGAACTACATGAGTATAAGAGACCAATATACCTCCCTAAGTAAGAGACACAAACGTAGGTAGCGTGTAATAGATGGGTATTTCACGTGACATTCGCATTAATTGAGGGTCTTTCCATTACATGACTATGCCCCCAAATTAGGGGGTCATGGTTTATTAGATGTCTGTTGATAGTATACCGATATTTCTTAGTCATATATGTCTCATATGTCGTAGACATGTTTTGACGCTAAACTTTGCCAAAAGTATGATGCTATGTTTGTTGCCTATTTAGTTTTTGTGGTTTCCATATTTTACCTAAACTCAATTATGTCAGAGTTAAAAACTCAACCAAATATACTCAGTTTGATGTGTTTAGAATTTCTACATACCAGACACAATTATTCCTGAATTTTTCCTCCATCTTTTCATTCATCTATGTTGTGACAAGACTCTTATTTCTTTCATGTAATTAATATTCATATTCAATTATTGAAAGATTCAGAGTTAAGCATTGATAGATTTGAAGTCGCCCAACTAGAAACAGTGGACATCTCAACATGTACAACCCATTACATCATCGAAATCAAGGCATCAAGAATATGCATTACAGAGTTCAAAACATCATAGGCCAGAAGAATATGCACCATAATGACATTGCAGTGGTCAAAATGACAGTAGTAGGAATAGAGAAGCAGTTCAGTCAGGAAAAATGGCATATGCTCAGTTAACATAGAAATACATAGCATCACAGGTAGTAGACAAAATTCAGCTCAATTTGGAATCATTGGCAATGGCATATGCTCAGTTTAAAAATCACATTGCATCATCGACAGCAAAGTCATAATGGCAGCTCAGAACAAAATCAAGTTCGTCATAGGCAGCTCAGAACAGTAATTCAGTTCATCTCAAATTGGCCATCTCAAATTCAAAACAGGAAAGAATTCATATGAAACCTCCTGGTGACACGCTCGGTGGAGGATAGATGGCCGGTGCAGAGTTCCATGAGGCCTGTGGGGTCACGGACGGCGGCAGGCGGCCGGGACGGCGGTCAGAGCTAGGGTGGAGTAGAGGACTGCAGTGAGGACGTGGACGGAGCTGCGAGGATGGACCCAGCAACGTCGGTAAGGCCAAAGGAGCGAACGACGTCGGAGATCCCAACGGCGTCTAGAGTTCCGGCCGGGTGGCGGTGGACCTCCCGACGCCATGTAGGGTTCCGAGCGGGCGACAGTGGTGCTCCCGGTGGCGGCGGCCCTTCCAGCGCCATGTAGGGTTCCAAGCGGGTGACGGGGGTGCTCCTGGTGGCGGCAGCCCTCCCGGCGCCATGCAAGGTTCCGAGCGGGCGGCGATGGTGCTCCCGGTGGCGGCGTGTCGGCGATGGCGGCACGACGGCGGAGTTAGGGTTACCCCGGCGGTGGAGGAGGAGCTAGGGGGATGCAGAGCAGGATGTCCGGGAGTGAGAGAAGAGGATGGGGGTGGGGGAGCAGTAGGTCAGTGGCGGCGATGGAGGAGGAGGAGCTCAACGGCGGCGATGGCGGCACAGCGGTGATGATTCAAAATTACGGCAGCCCTTCGGGGTCGAAATGAACTGTGCGAAGGACTTGGAAAATTTTAGGGGAGGGGGGCCGGTTTATATAGGCAAATCTTTACCACAGCGGGCAACCTAAGGTGCCCGCTGCGGTAAAGTGTTTCTATTTTTTAAATAAAAAATTGAC
Organism: Bothriochloa decipiens; assembly: GCA_023333625.1. Classification (NCBI taxonomy): domain Eukaryota; kingdom Viridiplantae; phylum Streptophyta; class Magnoliopsida; order Poales; family Poaceae; genus Bothriochloa; species Bothriochloa decipiens. Next base: position 12,136 of record JALGXP010000260.1, on the reverse strand, counting down.
TTGTTCAAATTGGTTCAAATGAGAGGCTAAATAACCCCAAATGAAAAAATTTTGAATACCACTTTTTGTTAAACTCATCAAGATCTACAATCCATATATAGGGCATTTTTCCATTTGAGAAAGTTTAGGTAACCGGTAGTCACAAAATCATGAATCTCTCTTATAGTTTATGAAAGTATAAGAGAGATTGTTCATTTTTGAACTAAACTTTTGTATACTTTCTCAAATGTAAAAAAGACCTATATATCAAATGTATATCTTTATGAGTCTAGCATATTTGTTATTCATGAGTTTTCAAATTTAGACCATCTAGGGTGTCGAAAACTATTAAGTGTTGTGAAAATTTCAAAATTCAAAATTTAAACAGTTCAAACATTGTCAAATGAAAAGTTGACTATAACAACTTAAGTAGATCTTGATGAGATTAGAAGAGTTGGTATTCATGACTTTTCAAGATGAAACTATTTAGGGCTTCAAATAGTAGATTGGAAGTGTCATTTTCTTTAAAATTCAAACTTTGACTTGTCAAACTTGGTCAAACAAGAGACTAGATGACCTCAAATGAAAAACTTTTAAATACCACTTTTGTTAAACTCAATAAGATCTACAATCCATTTATAGGGCATTTTTCATTTGAGAAAGTTTAGGTAACCGATAGTCACAAAATCATGAATCTCTCTTATAGTTTATGAATGTATAAGAGAGATTGTTCATTTTTGAACTAAACTTTTGTATCATTTTCTCAAATGCAAAAATAACCTATATATCAAATGTATATCTCGATGAGTCTAGCATATTTGGTATTCATGAGTTTTCAATTTGAGACCATCTAGGGTGTTAAAAACCCGTTAAGTGCTGTGAAAATTTTAAAATTCAAAATTTAAACAGTTTAAACATTATCAAATGAAAAGTTGACTATAACAACTTAAGTAGATATTGATGAGATTAGAAGAGTTGGTATTCATGACTTTTCAAGATGAAACTATTTAGGGCTTCAAATAGTAGATTGAAAGTGTCATTTTCTTTAAAATTCAAACTTTGACTTGTCAAACTTGGTCAAACAAGAGACTATATGACCTCAGATGAAAAACTTTTGAATACCACTTTTGTTAAACTCATTAATATCTACAATCCTTATATAGGGCATTTTTCCATTTGAGAAAGTGAACGTAAACACTAGTCACAAATAGTGGAGAGTAGTAGATCGCAACACTTAATATAAAATCATGGGGTCACGGGATACATTTGAGTTCAACTTTATTAAATTATCACAACACTTAATACAAAATGATGTCATGGTATATATATGGGTGCCACATTATTACATTATCACAACACTTAGTACATAACTTTGGACACATTATTACATTATCTCATTTTGGTGCAAGCGCTTTCACGGTCCGTGTCTCACCGTCTTTGCGGGTCCATGAATTCACACCGCTCTTGTTGCAAATGACCTTGATGGTCTTGATCTTCTTTGGATATCGATGAGAAGCTGCATCTCTGAGTAGTTGTTGTACTGTTTGGGGCTTTGGACCCCATCAGCTCCCACGACCCGCTGCATTCCTGAAACGACCACTTGCCTCTTTGTGTCAGGTGGATATATAAAGTAGGCCACTTGCGTGACATTAGTTGCTAGTACCCACTGATCATCTTTGTAGCCAGTACTTTTTAGGTTTACTGTGGTTATCCCATAATCCTCCACCATAACTGAATTCGGGTTGACCCAGTGGCACCAAAAGGCAGTTAAGCGTAAGTTTTGGCCATAGTCAAGCTCTCATATTTCTTCGATCTGCCCATAGAACTGTACCCCTTGACTTTCATATTGAACAACGCTATTCTATGCCACGCTCTTGTTGTCCTTGTCCTTCGTGTGGAAGCGGTATCCCTTGACATCATACCCTTGCCACGTGGTGACATGGCTGGACGGGCCTCGCGCAAGCTTCTTAATGGTCTCTGTATCTTCAGGAGGGAATCCTTCAAGCGGTATTTCTTGCTCTTTGAACCACTCTATGAAACTTCGCTTGTTCTCTTTCTGTACCCATTCCTCCGTGCGCTGTCCGTCATGAGCGGCGTGGAGCTCTTCTAGGTGCTTATCAATGTATTTGTCTATGCTCACCAAGCTATGGAGGATGCTATAATGAGCCTATTCCACCTCTTTGTTTGGTATATCGGTGCGTACTTTCTGGCCCGTGCACCCAACCCCTGCGATTTTTCCCTCATGCTGGTGGACAGGTAGTCTAATTACCCTCTTTCTTTTAGGAACCTCATGCACCAGTTGATGGACTCCTCGGTAGAGTTGAATATGCCTCGATCATAGATCCCTCCGGGTAAGCACGGTTATGTACATATCTGTTGAGGGTGGACATGAATCGCTCGTACGTCCACATCTGATGCAGGTACATGGGGCCTCGCTACTCGATCTGGTCGACCATGTGCACCATCAGGTGTGGCATCATGTCAAAGTAAGCCGGTGGAAATAACATCTCCATCTGGCATAGGTTCTCCACGACGAACTCCCTCAGGGCAGGCAGCTCGGCCTTATCGATGACCTTCTGGGTGATATAGTTAAAGATGTATGACATCCGTGTAATTACCATCTTCACGTACTTTGGACCGATAGCCCTGATTAGTATTGGAAGGAACACCGTCAGCATGATGTGGCAGTCGTTTGAGTTGTACCCGCTCATTGTGAGGTCTTTCATGGAGACCAGGCTCTTGATGTTGGAAGAGAATCCTGTTGGCACCTTGATACCCCTCGCCAATTTGCAAAAGGTCATCCTCTTGTCAATCGTTAGGTTGTAGGCCGCCCCCGGGATATCGACTTTACCATTCTCAGGTTTGCTCGGGTGAAATTCGTGCCTGATGCCCATGTAGACAAGATCCTGCCATGCCTCAAGACCATCCTTTGTCTTTCCTGGGATGTTGAGCAGGGTACCGATCATGCTCTCAAACACATTCTTCTCGTGGTGCATGCAGTCGATGGCATGGGGTGAGTGTAGTGTCCTCCAATATGGCAGGTACTTGAAGAAAATCGACTTCTTCTTGAAAAGAACGGCGGGGACCATGGGCGATGCTTCCTCCGTCGTATCCGGCCGCTTTTACTTTCTGGTCTGCCTCTTTCCCTTCTCCTCTGGTGGTGGGGGCTTCTTCTTTTTGCTGAACTTGATCTGTCCATATCCTTCACAATCTCATACACTTTTGGCCCCCACTTAGTCTGCGTCAATGGTTGATGCTACGGCTCGTACCGGTTATCGATGTATTGGTTCCAAGCACTTTTTCTATACCTATGCTTAGCCACAAGGAATCGCCTGCGCCTCATGTACACCGTCTTGATGGACCCCTTGAGGTAAGTGTAGCAGGTCCCGTCGATGCACACCACACAGCCGGTCTTTCCTTTGATCTTCCCTAACAGTGAGAAGAGACCGAGGTAATCGGTTATGGTGACAAAGATGATGGATTTTAGGGTGAACTTCTCCTTCCAGGAAGCATCCACAATCTGGACCCCATCATTGAATAGCATCTGCATCTCCTCCATGATCGGCTCTAGGAGCACATCTATATCATTTCTGGGCTGCCTCGGCCCAGAGATAAGCATGGTGATCAGGAGGTACCTGTGCTACTGACATAGATGGGGAGGCAGGTTGTATATGGTGAGGACAACCAGCCAAGTACTATGAGAGTTGCTAAGCTCACCGAACGGGTTCATCCCATTGGTACTCAACGCAAACCAGACGTGCCTGGGCTCGTCACGAAACTCGAGGTGCACATTGTCAAAATCCTTCCACTGCTGGTCGTCGAAGGGGTGCCGCAGCTTGCCATCATCCTTGAGCCAGTCAGGTGATGCATGCCAAGACATGAGCTTCCCATCCTCTGGGTTCCCAAATAGTGCACACAGGCGATCGACCTCGGGCAAGTACCACACCGATAGCGCAGGGCTTTTCCTCCACGTATAACCCTTTTCTTCCTCATCCTGCTCAGTCGAGATCTGCTTGGTGTTGACGGTCCTTATAGTCTATTTTTAACCGTTAATATGTTACTAGAATAAATAGTAGATAGGGCTTTAAACTAACATTTCCACAAGTTTTGGTGTATACTTGACTTACAGGTGTGACATGTGAAAATACACAAAAACCATAAATAAAGCATAAAAGCAGAATGCGAATTCAGAAATACGCAAACAAGACCAAGAGAGGAGCCCACCTTCAGAGCATACCTGGGCCTGATCATAACCGTAGGAGAGGTCCAGGCCCATAAAGGAACTGACCACGCGAAGGCGGTGGCCAGATGGCCCCACCAGGGGACCGGTTGCCCCGGGACCGGCCGCCCCCCTGGTGGCCCCTCCCGGGCCTAGTCCTCTCAGGCGGTGCTTGGGTCGGTTCCCTCAAGACGGTTTCACCTGCTTCCATATGGGGAGACGCACGAACCGTCTTACTTGGGCTATAAATAGCTAGGAGCTCCTCCATTCTAAAGAGACCACGAAGGAGCTCTCTCTCATTCCACTTTTTAAGATGTAGTAGTAGTATTAGCCTAGTTGGGAGCTAGGGAGAGAAGGCTCAAGTTCCGGAGTAGTCCTCGAAGTTCCAGCAATTCTTGCTTTGGTCCTCTATAAGACTCGAGTACTTTTAATATATTTATCTTCTCTACTTTACTAAATTATCAACATGGTTATCTATTCATGCCTTAGTTCTTTAGCTGAGCTTAGTTGATGTTTAGGTTTTATACCTTGGCATGGGTTCTCCGGTCTACCGATTGCTCTAGTTATAAATTGTGACTAGAGTAGTAACCGCTAGTGCAGACATGGTGTTTGGGCTAGCGTGTTACCTAAGATTGCGCCCAGCCCCATGGATAGTTGTGGTAGCCCCGGGGGTGATAGACCCGACAAGTCCTTTGTATTCCAGCATGTTTGGGCTGATGTTTTCATAGGGCTTTTGGCTGCCTGACCCCGGTTACCCCTTCCCATTCTTTTCAAGAACCGAAAAGGAATAGCTGTCCTGAAGTGCCTTGGTGTAACCTTTATGTCTGTTCTTTACTTAGTTATTCCTTTGGTGTGAACTAGAATAGAACCACAGTAAGAGGAGAAAATAAGAATCTTGACCTCTCCTGATGACCTCCTAGCTTAGCTAGTATGCTCTGTATCTTTTATTTAGAGTTCTCCTATGTTTTTCATTTATCAAAACTCCAATCATATCTTTTACCCCACATTAGTCTAGTCAGCATACTAGCTAGCAGATGCATGAAGATACTTATCAACTTCTTTACACATTGCTTCCCTGTGGATAAATACGATACCTCGGAATGCTCCTGGGTGAAAGCTACAACGGTATCTGTTCGCTTGCGGATCTTTCTATGTGCGTTAACTTATACCAATTGGCTTTTTGGTGTAGTCGCTAGGGATGGACTTAAAACCTCCTTACTTAGCGATTGTGCTAAGAAACACCAACAAGCTTTCTGGTGCCATTGCCGGGGAAGCAATGAGGGTTAATGTTTTGATATTTATCTTGATATCTACTAACCTAGTTGCCACTTGCTTTTGTGGGTATATTTATATAAAAAAATTATCACGAGCCCAGGGTGCATTGTCTTTCATGAACAATCAACTCTTTCACCCTGCCATTGCATAGATAGGCATATACATGTGTACACACTAACTCTATGCAGATGGAGAAAAGTCATCGTCAAGAGAAAACCATCCATCACATGTGACGGAACGACTACATTGCATCACTCACAATTCAATCACAAATTGTGAGTGATGAATCAATCAAAGTATGTGAGAACCAACCCAAAACATTTATACATTCTAAATTTATTTTTCACTATTGCATGTTTCTTATTCATCATATATCTAGTGCTTTCTTTGGGTAGCTCCTAGTCTTGGAGCTGTATTCGGGCGCCATTCCTAGTCTAGGTAGATGGCAATTTTATTGCTGTCTATCTACTCGGTGCTCTTAGTCTAGCCTCGTAGTAGACGGATGTTAAACGGGACCATCTCGGCTTCATATTTTTGCTTCACCAATGGTATGATGATACCGTTAGATGGTCCGCGCTACGGGAATCAGCTAAAGCCTAGATTTGCAAGCTTGTCACTCGTTTCAATTCCAGTTTTCAAAACCATGACATGTTTGATTGATCACATTCATTCACCCCTCTTGCATTGTCTTGCATATAAAAATAAAATGCTTCTCCAATTTATCATTCTTTGTTCATACATCCATTTGAATCAATCTCATATTTATCATTTTCATGCTACCTTTTTCTACTCTAGTATGCTTTGGTTGGGAGTGTTGGTCATACCGGATGATCATGCTTCTGTAGGCTTTTTAAATTAAGCATGGTGCTTAGGTTAATTAGCCTACCTGATTCAAATTAGACATGGAGTCTAGTTTGATTTTTGAATGAAGATTACCAGTTAGACTTTGGTTGTATGCCTGGACTAACCCCTGTAGGAAAATCTCAAATCCATAAGGGTAAGTCTTTGAGATGAATTCATAACAGAGAAAAATCAAAAGTTCATTTGGTGAACTTGATTAAAACCTTGATCAAAATAAATATATATATAATCATAAAGCCGCCAAAATCAAATGAGGATCCCAATGGTGCGGTGACAACAAGAAGTGCAGTCATCCTCGTCCATCTCTAGGATGAGAAGATGCAAATTCAAGCTCGAATGTCAATGGAGAATTCCTTGCTCAGCGGACTTAAAATGGTGAGTCCTTGCTGAAGGTAAATCGGTATTTATTTCATATTTGATTCCCAACTTTTGATTTGATTAACCTTCCACCAAAATAGCCTTTACATAAAAAAACCTTAATTTTAAAAAAAGTTTTGCATAATTACAAATGCAAGTTTTGCTTTCAAGATTTAAAATAAAAAATATTTTTGATAATGAGTAAACAATAATTTTGAAAATGAAATAAACAATAATAATAAATAAGATAATATTTTGTTTTCATAATAATCGTGTTTAGCTTAGATTTACTTTTTTCGAATAAATGTAATAAACTCTCCCTATCTCCCAAAACAATAAAAATATATATACATATATATAATCTTGGTGCTAGAGAAAGTTCCCTTCGGGTATTCTTTACCACTAACAATCATAGAAACGAAGGATGAACGATGTCTAGAAACATGGGTGCTACAATACATACTGAGGAGATGCATCAGCATTCACACTTGGTGTTTGTTGTCAAATGACAAAAACCCAAGTGTGGGGGACCTGACCCAACCACGCCACCGGTGCAGCATCTTCAAAGAAATCCACATATGCTACCAGTACAAATACTCAGGTATGAAAAGTTAGATACAAAAATAAGTGTGGAGGAGATCTCTCATGCATAACTCAAACAAATTCGAGATCTCCCCAACACATTACACAAACGTCAAGCAACCCATCGTACAGAAGGACAAGACAAATGACTTTCATAAGCTCCTTCATCTTCAACGTTGGTTTGTGTAACTCTACCCTCTCTCTTAATGTTTTGAATTTTATCATTTAAAAAATTTAAAAAGGCAAAATTTTTTGATGCTTCATCTCCATGCCATCCTATAGTTAAAATTTGCATATTCTTTATTCCTTGCCAATATTCCTACAACTTGTGAACACTTATCATAGGGACCCCATTTTATCTAAGTAATTGACGAATGAGATATAGTAGGATGACATAATGCTTGCTCATTTCTTACAAAGAACTTGGGATTTATTTTACAAAGAAAAAAACAAAATAGCATGTTCCTTGAATGATATGCAAATACCTACCAAGGCCATATATGATCTATCATGACAAAACCTTCCACATATGCCTCTTACTTTGTGTTGAGTTTGGTCAAGTTTTGTGACCCCTGTCGAGAGAAGTTTCATGCTCACAAGATCAGAATTCACGCACCCAAAAATAAATTTGCCAACTCTTACATTGAGAGTTGCGCACAACATTCATTCATTCATCCACCAAATAATTACACTACTCCTACCCTGGGAGTAGGCGCAAAACATGTCTTCACTTAGTTGCACCCAAAAATGTTCTACTCTCACACTGGGAGTGAACCAAAAAATATGCTTGTTAGGTTTCATCTAAATAATTGCTCTGAATCCTTGTTCACATCTCTCTTAAAAGTTTGTGTTGCAAATAGAGGCGTGAGGCTATAAAAAAAGTAAAGAGAGCTAGCTTATGTCCTCATAGAAATTCTTGTAAGTCCTAATAAAGAGGGAGATGTGTTTTAAAGAGCATAGTAGAATTAGGTTAGACACCATATAAAACCACCACAGTTTTTCCACATACATGCACATTCTAATCTAAGAGTATGACGTTTCCCTCTGGTGAGGTCCGGGATTTGACTTGACGACATATGCAAGGTAAGTGTGCCTTAGAATTTTCATTCCTATCTAAAGCTCTAGATAAACCTTTTTAGAGGCAGGATGATCAAGTGAAGGCAATCCCTCTATATGCCTTGGTGAGGAACCACTTACAAATATGAGCGACTTGAGAGAATCATTCAAGGAACAAAAGCTATCTTTATGTTTTCAAAACTATACAAAAACCCAAGTTTCTAAGCAGGGATAGAGTGAGAAGATTTGAATCCAGGCTATTTCATTTTTCAATTGCCCAAGATAACTTGGTAGACACTTGGAAGTTCACAGGTTCAGGTGAAGTTTGGAATAACTTGTATGCAGATTTTTACAATCAAGGAGATAAACCCACTTAGTCCTTGAAACCTTTACTCGAGGATGAGCAAAGGACTAAGTGTGGGGGAACTTATTGACGGTCCTTATAGTCTATTTTTAACCACCAATATGTTACTAGAATAAATAGTAGATAGGGATTTAAACTAACATTTCCACAAGTTTTGGTGTATACTTGACTTGCAGGTGTGACATGTGAAAATACACAAAAACCATAAAGAAAGCATAAAAGCAGAATGCAGATTTAGAAATACGCAAACAATACCAAGAGAGGAGCCCAACTTTGGAGCATACCTGGGCCTGATCGTAACCACAGGAGAGGTCCAGGCCCATAAAGGAACTGACCATGCGAAGGCGGTGGCCAGATGGCCCCACCAGGGGACCGGCTGCCCCGGGACCGGCCGCCCCCATGGTGGCCCCTCCCAGGCCTAGTCCTCTCAAGCGGTGCTTGGGTCAGTTCCCTCAAGGCGGTTTCACCTGCTTCCATATGGGGAGACGCACGAACCGTCTTACTTGGGCTATAAATAGCTAGGAGCTCCTCCATTCAAAAGAGACCATGAAGGAGCTCTCTCTCATTCCACTTTTCAAGATGTAGTAGTAGTATTAGCCTAGTTGGGAGTTAGGGAGAGAAGGCTCAAGTTCCAGAGTAGTCCTCAGAGTTCCAGCAATTCTTACTTTGGTCCTCTGTAAGACTCGAGTACTTTTAATATATTTATCTTCTCTACTTTACTGATTTATTCACATGGTTATCTATTCATGCCTTAGTTCTTTAGCTGAGCTTAGTTGATGTTTAGGTTTTATACCTTGGCATGGGTTCTCCGGTCTACTGATTGCTCTAGTTATAAATTATGACTAGAGTAGTAACCGCTAGTGCAGACATGGTGTTTGGGCTAGCATGTTACCTGAGATTGCACCTAGCCCCACGGATAGTTGTGGTAGCCCTGGGGGGTGACAGACCCGATAAGGCCTTTGTATTCCACCATGTTCGGACTGGTGTTTTTATAGGGCTTTGGGCTGCCTGACCTCGTGTGGCAGAACCTCCTAAATCATATGGCCCACATGCATCATTATTGTCTAAACAGACTCCTAATAACCATGAATGTGTGCCATGAGACTTAAAAGGTCTTTTCCTAAATCATCTACGATCCTCCGAGCAGGATCAATCATTACAAAGAGACATTGCAGTATTACAACAGTTTTATACAAATAAGATATTTTGGAGTAAAATAGCTGAAGGATTACAATAACATAAATTTACAAATAATTTATTTCAAAACTTACAAACCATAAGTTTGATTATTACAAACCATAGTAGTAGTGGAGTAGCGATAGATAACTTTATTATAATACCAGGCGATAAGCTCTGCCCAAGAGCCAAACATCCTACTCGTCGTCACTTTACGCAACGACTGTCATGTAGCAGGATGCGAAGCACTCCTGCCCATGAAACTCACCTGCAACAAGGGTTCAACAAACCCTGAGTACAAAAGTACTCAACAAGACTAACCCGACAATAAAGAGGGGTGAAGACTCAAAAATGCAGGCTAGAGGGACAAGGTAAGTGAAACAACCTTGATTTCCGCGAAGGGAAATCCACAGTGTCGGAGTGTAATATGACCATTTAAATCACATTACCTGATAATAGTTGAATCCATAATCCATACATCGAACAAAAGAGAGCGAATAGAGGGAGTTACAATAACTTATTACATCGCCACAGGGCGGAATCAGAGTTCATGCAGCAAAATAGTAAAAGCTTGAGGTGTGGAAGCTATCTTCTTCTCTCCAACTTGAGCGTAGACATGAAACCCTCAATCACTGTACTTCCCAGATGAGTACTCACTCCTTGAACCTGAAACCAAATTTTCAGTATGATTTGTACTGGCCACACTCCCACCCTATGCATTGCTTTGTGGAAGTGGATGCAAAAAATAAGGGTATCTCAAAAGGAACCTATAAGGCTGGGGTTTCCTATGAATTGTTCAAGTATATAAAACAAAAGTATAGTAAACAAGTTTTAAACACAAACCCATTCCCTTCATCTATCTCCATCCATATCTGTAGCATCATCTCATCTCCCCCAACACCCTCTCAGACTCTGGTCGACAAGCCAACTCCCTCTTGGCTTGCCTCAACGGCCCGCAGCCCTCAAACTGGCTCACGGCTAGAAATCACACTCAGAGGAAGGTAGAACACTCCACTCACTAGTCCGGTGCATGCGAAACATAGGAAAGGTCCATAGCCGAGGATTCGGCATATGTATCGATCGATCAACCATACACTCTGCAGAGGTTTCACTAATCCACCAGATAACCATCATCGATGCACGCGCGCACCTAGGCAGATTTCGGGCGCCTACTGCCATAGGCGATGCCACTCTACCATCCAGCACTGGATCACTGGAACTGTGAAGAGAGCATGTATCCGCTCCCGAAGAGGATGCCATGCCATGTACCCACTCCCGAAGGGGGTGCCATGATCGTCTCGGTAGGGTGTTAGCTCCATCCCATGCATATACCTTCCTATCACTTCTCGCCTAGCAGTAGTGGCATCGACCTATCCAGCGGTTCGGTCGTCTCCCCCCCATGGAGAGCGAGTGGAAAGCAAGAGATTCCTAGGTCCGGATACCAGCGCAACAGTTCCTAGATTTGACCAAACTGGGATATCTTCATCAGGGTTTATCTTTAACGTGCTACCACGGCACCTTCATCCCGGGCTCCACCTCTCAGAGGATCACACCCAAGGACCACCATCACATCTCAGTTAGCCCGCCACAGGCTCCTCTCATGGGAATGTCCAGAACCATTCCCTGGCAAGACTTGCTCCAAAAGCTCGTCGTAGATCCCAGCTCGATTGACTCAACCCTCACCCTACTCCCTGCCGTAAGCCCCACCCCAAACCCGAATACAACATCATCAGCTCACATGCCCATCTGAAACATCAACTCACACATCCAGCCTGGCACCCTCCAGGCCTTCCTCGGGTTCATCACATCGCATCAAAATGTAAGCGAGTGAAGTATAGAAATATAAGTATAGCAGATAAGCAGGTGGCTATCATAACAGTGGGTAAGCAGGTGATAGTTTACAACAAGGTAGGGCTCATCAAATAAGTACTCTATCATGCAGTCCTAGCACAGGCATAGCATTATAGCAACATGAATTTAAAGCACTAGCCATTCTATAGTTGTCATGCGTAATGGGATCTACGAGGTTGGATGGTGTGTGGCACCTTCACTGACGTAGCTGTCGGACTTCTCCTGGTAGTCACTGTCGTCAGACTTGTCCTCGCTCAAGCCTGTAACGAGATTTAACGGTCGTAGAAGCGACCCCTATAGATTAGCACAAAGAACGAATGCAAAATAGAAGATCCAAATACACTCAAACATAGCCTAGATAGATAGGGCTCGATTTATAGAAAATTTGGATATGTGGATCATAATTTTCTGAGCTC
>JALGXP010000259.1:0-47278 GCA_023333625.1 Bothriochloa decipiens | reverse complement strand
CCGTCTTGAAATTAGTCAGAAAATATCCATACCATTGCACCCCTAGTCCGTATTAGATACATAATAGATTACTTCTTTGTTTAGACCATTTTCATACTTCAAAGATTGGTATGATCATTTTTATTAGGCTAAGCCTTGTACTAATTTAGCGATGAATTTGATGTGCTAATTTAGCGATGGATTTTGATTTGATTATCAGTTACATCATTGTACAGTTGTACGAGCAACATGATATGACATGATTTATTTGCATGAAATATAATTGTTTGCATGGAATATTAAAATACAACAAAAAAAATTACGTACATAGATGTAAGTCTTGAGCTGGTTGGGCCTTTTTCTACCACATGCCGTTCGGCTAGCAGCACAGGCTCAAGTAGTAGCTGGCCCTGCCTCATGTACGCGGGTGCCGGTTTGGACTACGGACGGAAAAAGCTTGGGATTAGTAGTTCGCCAAAAACTCGGTCAACAGGGCTGGCGGACATGAAAAAAAAAGGTGACTTTGGTACAATATATACACGTCGATATGAAGTCCTTTGCAACAGTATGTGTTTTTTTTTTATTCGTACAAAAAAAAAGTGTCTTTTCAGTGGTTAAGAGAAAATCCGACAAAAAAAAAAAGGTGAAACACTTTCATAAGGCCATTCCCATTGAAGATTTCAAATAAACGAGATGCCATGTATATGAAAATAATGTCATAGCAAGAAATTAACGAAGAGAGAGAAAAGAGATGTAATTGGTGGGGGTACACCGTTTACAATCCATGAAACATGTTGAAACTGGCAAACAAAAACACATCTAAGGCACACGAGATAAGAGCTAGGTACACTATTCATGTGCATGGACGTATTGCTATGGACAACCTATTAAACGGCTTATGTATTTCATTCAATAGTAAAACTATAGAAAAACTCCGTCCTAAGCAAAAAAAAAAAAGTAAAACTATAGAAAAACACTTTAGTCCCTCCGTCCTAAGCAAAAAAAAAAAAGGTAGAACTATAGAAAAACTCGCGATACAGTATGCACACCAAGTGACAGTAGTATTGCAGTATCACTGTGGTATGCCAGCTGTTTCAGCCTTTTTGACCGGAACCAATTTTACTGTTGCACATGAGATGATGCTGTATTTACCAAACTACCCAGAGTCATTGACTGCAGGATATTACAATGGGATGAGCTTGCAGGATATTTGCTGTCCCGCTACCCAAAGCGTTCAGCGCAACTCTACAGCTAAATTCCATGTAAACCAAAAAGTTTAGGTAATACAGTAGTCCTATAGGCTAATGGCTACTGGATGGCAATAGGAAACACGAAATCATAACTTAATCAGCTTGCTCATGCAAATATACTGTATATCCCAAGCATTAGATATTCACCAGAACACAGTACTACTGCCCATATTTACCTTCTTTGTTTTTCATTCGGAAGCCCATTTATACTTCCTCATGCACTAATCTTGTATCAATCTAACTGAAAATCATTAATGATATCCCTTTAAAGCAAAGACGAATTTGGTCATGTGCTAAGATGCTCATTAATTTTCCACTTCATCAAAAATACTTATACAAGATCGAAACGAAGAAACAGATATTTGTTATCTGTGTAACCCAAAGTATCTAACATACTGAGGTCAATTTTTTTCTCGAAATCGTGCAATTGCACGTGTCTCATTAAGCGAGGTTAGAGTTTGATTACATTCCAACATCCCCTTGGCGAGCAGCCGGGTAACGTTGGACACACACTTATATAGGGCGCCGACTAGTAACGGTGGTGCTTAGAGGGATGTGACTAACTAATAAACGGGCCGCTAGAGAGAAAAAAGCCCTAATTTAACAGAAATGGTGCCAAGGCCCTAAAGCCACCAGCCACCCACTGAGCAACCTCCGCGCGAACAGCGTCAAGAACACCATCCAGGTTGTTCCCGGTCGCGTCGAATGTCCTTCTGTTCCGCTGTTTCCAAACGACCTAGGTTACCAGGAGGACAAGCGAGTCGAATCCACGCTTGAATCTATCTGGGATGTGTAGCCTATTGTCAAGCCACCAGTCGCATAGGCGGGCGTCGACAGGAGGGGTGAGGAGCGCAGCTCCGACCCTCGCCAGAAGGCGGTGCCAAAGTTCCCTCATGAAGACACAAGCCAGCAGCAGGTGATCGTAGTGTTCAGGCTCTTGTAGGCAAAGAACGCAGTCATCCGTCAGCTGTAGGCCATGCCTTTTGCGTCGCTCCGCAGTCCACAGCCTTCCATGCAATGCCAACTAGAATAAAAACTTGCCCTTCGGCGGCGCGGACGCCCCCCAGAGCTCATTAGCACCACGCATCGGCGTTCTTCCCATAAAGAAGGCGTTGTAGGCCGATGCACTGGAGTAGCTCCCATCCGCAGTCCACCTCCATCTCATTCGATCCTGATCCTGGCTTTCCAGGTGCACCTCCTCGAGGATTACCCATAAGTGCACAAACTGGGCGATGAAAGCCGCGGTGGATGCAGCCACAACGTCCCAGGCCCATTGGCTGTCTAGCAGCGCTTCTCTGACTGATCATTGCCTGAGGCGGTTCGGAACTGCACGAAAGACATCCGGAGCGAGCAAGGAAATTCTTCCAACATGTAGCCATGAGTCAGTCCAGAACCGAGCCATGTCGCCGTTGCCCTCCTCGACGTAAGTGGACGCGCAGAACATTTCTCCCACCATATGTTCGGTCTTCGCAGGTAACCGGGAGGTGGCTGCATTAGGGTTGCACTTCCGCGACCATTCACCGCGCAACCTCAGGGCAAAGCTGAGGGCACGCAAGTCAGGGATGCCGAGCCTCCCCCAGCTCCCGCGGCAAGAACCTTATATTGGCCACCATGGACGGTCACCGCGCCAGCCCAAATGAATGCCCGTCTGGACTTGTCGACGGCCTTGATTGCCCATGAAGAAAGGGCACAACAGATAGAAATGTGCACCGGGATGGCCGAGAGGGTGGTGCGCGTGAGGGTGGTACTACCAGCCGTGTTCAACAGACCCGCCTTCCAGGTCGGGTTGCGTGCCACCACGATGTCCACCAGTGCCTGCTCTCTATCTCGGGGTACCCTCGAGATTGATAAGGGCACCCCTGAGATACTTGGTTGGGAAGGCCTCAACCCTACATGGGAAGGCCTATAGCACCGGGGCAATGTCCTCGACGTCGCACCGGATAGGTGTGATGGTGCATTTGTCGACATCGGTGTGCAGTCCAGATGCTCCTGCGAACAGCTCCAAGATCCTGCGGACGCAGGTTACATCATGGACGCACGGCGCCAGGAACACGACAAAGTCGTCCGCGTAGACGGACGCCCGACACCTCGACTCATCACCCGGCAGCGGCGTTAGCATGCCGTTGCGATCTGCCTCACTGATCATGACGTTGAGCACCTCTATGACGATTACAAAGAGGAACGAGGAGAGGGAGTCTCCCTGCCGAAGTCCGTGAGCATGACAGATTCGTTGGCCTGGGCGGCCATTCACAAGGACCCTTGTGCTAGCCGTCCGCGGCATGGCGGATATCCATTCCAGCCAGCGATCCCGGAGCCCCATGTGCTCCAACACCTCGAGAAGGAAGGGCCATGCAACGAAGTCGAAGAACTTCACGAGGTCCACCTTGAGGATGATGGCTTGGAACTTCTTTGCGTGGAGGAAGCGGGCGCTGAGCTGCACCGCGCAGAAGTTGTCGTGGATGCGTTTTCGACGGATGAATGCTGACTGGTTGTCGTTAATGAGCTCTTTCATCCGCGGCGCAAGCCTCATTGCAGTCCCTTGGCGAACAGCTTACTAATGGAGTGGATCAAGATGATGGGCCGGTAGTCCTTCAGCCCTTCCGGTGACTGCGTCTTGTGTAGTAGCACCACGGTGGCGCCATTGATGTCATGGAAGCTGCGAAAGTCAAGATTCCACGACGTCTGAAACACCCGCAGTACATCCTCCGCAATGATTCCCCAGGTGGCCCTGAAGAAACAAGCAGTGAAGCCGTCCGGCCCTGGTGCTCGGTTGGATGGAGTGTCGCGGACAATGGCGAGAACCTCTTCGGCCGAGAAGGGGGCTGCGAGTCACTGAGATCAAGCGGCGGCAGCGGCAGCCTTGACAGGTCGATCCAGTGTAAGCGTCTGAATGGCGTCCCAAGGAGGCCATGGTACTAGTGGTAGACGATTCCGGTCTTGGCTTCTTCCTCCGTGAACGTGAGTCCATTGTGGTTGATGGCTAACATGCAGTTCTTTCTGCGGCGATGACATGCCTGGAGATGGAAGAAGCGCGTGCATGCATCACCTTTCCTTAGGCCGTGTTTAGTTGGCGCCGGATTTGGCATTCTGCACAGTGCCGCGTCAAATCAGCGCACTGTAGCATTTCGTTTGTATTTGATAAAAATTGTCTAAATTTTGACTAATTAGGCTCAAAATGTTCGTCTCGCAGAGTATAACCAAACTGTGCAATTAATTTTTTATTTTATCTATATTTAGTACTCTATGCATGTGTCGGCATTTTGATGTGATGAGAAATAAAAATTCTGCATAGTAAATTTAGTGGTCAAATTTGGGATCTAAACGAGGCCTTATATACCTTGTTCGTGCACACGTTGCCTGGCCATGGTGCGGCAAAGTGACGCGAGGCCGACAGTACTAGCCTTTAGCTCGGCATGCCACTGACGCTGCTCTGCCGTGAGCTGCATCGACTCCTGGGCAGTGTCGAATTCATACACCAATGCCCGGGCAGCAGCCAGCTGCAGCCTCGCATTGCCCACACAAGATTGCCCCCATCTTTAAGCTGGTTCTTCTGGTCTAGCGAGATGATAATGTTAAATTGCATTATTTGTGCAGCAGAACGATAGACCTAAAAATGTGGATACCATAAGGCTTTTCATTAGAAGGAGAAATCTGCATTGGAAATCAAAGCAGCAGACGTAAAATTTAAACGCCTGGGTACAGGTGCATTACCGCATCTCACATCCAACCAAGTCAAGCTAGGACGCTGGTAGGTTCTCACTCCCTTGCCTTTGCCTACTATCATGCATACACACTTCTAATAAAACTTTGATATCCAAAAACATCCATATATATCCGAACAAATTTCCAAGTTGGTGGGAGCACAACAAACATCTGCCTCTGGCAACATCCGAGCAAATTTCCAATACCCCAGCCAACCAGTAGCACAGTTGTCAAGGGAAAAACTCCCCAGGCGTGCAGTGACAGTCCAGCCTCGGCATTCAGCGCGCGCCAGCACGCGGACCACGGACGCACGTCGCATCCGGCCAGTACTTCACCGCGCAAACGCGAGCTCAGCAACCCAGCTCAGCGAATCCCTCCCTCTCCCGTGCCGGCCCCCACGACACGGCAGGCGTACCTGCGCACTCGCCGTCCTGTGGCGGCCACGGCCAGGTCATCGCTGCTCCCGCTCTCGGCGTGTAGCCAGTAGCCAGACGTAACAGGCCCCCGCTCCGTGACGGAGCCCCGCGCCGCGCCGCGCCCAGGGACCCCGGCCCCCTCCCGTGCGCGCACGGCACGGATCGGCCGGCGCCGTGGTCCACGCCGATCTACAGATCCTACTAGCCCGGCCTGCCGCGCCCGCCGCCCTCCCAGTCCCAGTCCCAGTCCCAGTCCAAAGCTCTCTCTCTCTCTCTCTCTCTCTCTGCCGCGCGCACAGGCGCAGTAGAGAACAAAAGTGTGCACCACTTCAGGCTTCAGATTCTCCATGCAGCCATGGCGAGCCCACCCACCGGGCACCGCCGGCCACCACACAGCACGGCGCACTTGCCCCGCTGCGCGTTCCGCGGTCGTGCGTTGCTCGTGCGTGCACCCCCCCGGATTGGCCATTAACGAGGGCTTCAGTAATGTCGGGACGCGCCAAAGTACAGCAGCACGAGGACGGCGCGATGCGAAAGGAAACCACCGCACTCACTGCGGCCGCATGCCCCAGCCACAGCCTGGCGTTTGCGTGCCGCGACTGCGCTGCTGAGGACGACGGCAGTCGTCTCGTCGCATCGACCAGGCCGGAGGACGGGTGGGGAAAGCCTGCGCAGCGCAGGGCCGGGACCGGGCCGGCATGCGACGCCCCGAACAAGAAAGGCAGAGCCCGCGCGCGGGGAGAGAGCAAACGCAGAGGGAGCAAGGCTAGGTAGCTAGGGAGCTTGCAAGGCTGGCAAATCTTTGGCTGCTTCCCCTGCGATCGGTCCTGCTAGCTCCATACGGAGACGCCATGGACGCGTTGCAGCATAGGAGTATCGCATGACGAAGAATGCAGCCATAAATGCTGCCGAGGACCAACCAGTCGGAATTGAATGCGAAACTAGCCTACTCCTCTCCTACTCCAGCAAAGCAGCGAGTGGGAGTAAAAGCGGAAAGGAGGAGGATGCCGATCGAAACTAATAATTAATAAAGCAATGAATAAGGAGACGACCTAGCTTAGCTTCATTATTATTGAGAGTTCGATCTGCCCCTACTCATGCTCTGGTAGGTTACGGACCCGAGCAGTGACATTGCAACAGTGAAGCTGGTGGTCGACCGGCATTAACTTGTGGAAACAAGCAAATGGTGCTGTGGAAATGGACGGATCAAGAACAGGTCGCAGTAATGGTGGTACTCCTGCCATACTAGTCTGGATCGATGACGCTGGAAAGCGCATGCAGCAGTGCATTGCTGCTGCTGCTTTCTGCTTGCCATGCATGGGCATGGCAGCTGCTGTACTGTAGGAGACTAGGAACAGACGCTTCTGAGTTCTGCCCTAGCTGCTGCCGAAGCCTGCTGGCGGAGGGTGGCCATGGCCGGACCCAGGAGGCCTGGCCGGCGGGCCGTGGTAAAATTATCTCTCTCCGAGCTCTTATCATCAGGTCCCAAGCGACAAAGCACGAGAGAAAGGCTTGTTTAGTTTGCCAAATTGGCGATGAAATTTTTGTAGTGGAATTCCTATAGTATTTTATTTGTATTTAGTAAGAATTATCTAAACTTTAACTAATTAGACTTAAAATATTTGTCTCGCAAAGTACAATAAAAATATATAATTAGTTTTTAATTTTATCTATATTTAATACTCCTGCCGGCGTTCCGGCGTTACGATACGACGGAAAATAGGAATACTGTATAGTGAATTTGATGGTCAAATTCGAAGAACTTAAGGCCAAAGAGCTAAACAATCCATGCATATATGCAACCCAAATCCCGAGACACTACGATCGAAATTATCAATTGCAAACACAAAAGCGAGTGGTACATTCCCAAGATCCAAATCGGCAAATGAAATGGCCATGCCCTGCCCTCCTCCTTCCCAACACCACCAACGTCATGATCGTCTCACTCAAATCTAGGAAACAGACGCAGCCAATAAACCACAATTAATAAAATACTCCAAGATGACAAAATAAAGAACGACGGCCGTCTTCTCCATCATAGCTAAATCCAACAACTGCTGCTCTCTACGGGAGCCTAGCTAGCTAGCTTGCATTTTCTAGTCTACAGTAGCTAAAAGGAACGAAGGCAAATTGAAAAAGAAAAGGCTAGCAATAATCTGCTAAGGAGATCGAGGATGGAGATCGATGACACAATATAATGCGATCAGTGGTGGTAGTGTACCTAGCTAGCACTGGCGCCGGCGCCGGCGCCGGGGAAGGATCGATCATCATGGCTTCTCCTGCCGAGGGTGTGCTTGTTGTTGTGCATCCACACCTTGAGCACGTGGCGCTTGACGCAGACCTCCTCGCAGAACTGCTGCACGGCGGCCTCGTCGTGCTTCTGGATGCGCCACCCGAGGCGCTCCGCGAACGCCAGCATCCGGTCCTTCTGCTCCGGCGTGAACTTGGTGCGGAACCGCTTCTTGCCGGAGCCGGAGCCGCCGGAGCCCAGGGACATGCCCACCATGGGCGCCACCCCCATGGGGCCGATCAGCCCGGACATGTCGTCGCCCTCGTCGACGACGCCGCGCCCCGAGTGGGGGGAGGTGGACGGGAGCGCGAGCGGGCGCTGATGCATCATGTGCCCGCCGGCCGCCGCGGCCGCCAGCTGCTGGTGCTGGTGCAGGAGGTACCCGGCAGGGGTGCGGTAGTAGGGCGAGAACTGGTGGTGGTGGTGGTGCGCCGAGGCGGCGCCGTAGGCGGTGATGGCGGCCGGGGACAGCGCGGAGGCGGCGGCGGAGGGATCGGCACCGCCACCCGTGGGCGAGTCGGGGGACTCCTTGCGGTGGAAGTTGCGGTGGCAGCCGCAGGCCGCGCAGCGGAGCGCGTCGATGGAGCCCTCCTCGCCCGCGGCCATGAACTCGCCGCAGCCGTCCACGGCGTGCCCGCCGATGCCGACCGCGTGGTTCTTGAGGCACTCGCGGTACCTGGTGCCCCCGCCACCGCCCTCGCCACCGACGCCGCCTGGCCCTGGCGTCCTGAAGCTTGCGCCTCCAGAATCCCCGGGTTTCGGGGTCCCACCGCCGGTACCCATGCCCAGCAGCCCCGGCGGCTGCATCAGCGCGTCGTAGCTGGAGCTCACGGGCATCGGCGTCATCTCCTCGTCGCCGTCATCGTGCTCGTCGAAGTCCATGGCTAGCTGTCGGTGACTGACGACGCGTAGTCGGCGGCCGGCTCGGCGCACGGGGAAGCTTGCTTTGCTTGCTACTAGCTACTACTCCTACCGAACTTTTTTCTCCTTGCGACTTCCAGCAGGTTCTTTGCCGGGCCGAGGTTAACAGCAAGAGCTTAGTGCTAGCTACAGAAGAGTGTAAGCTGGGACTTCGTAATGGCGGAAGAGACAGTGAGGAGAAAAAAAATTATAGCAAGCACTGTCCACACTCCCTGCTGCTAGTTTTGACGCATCGGCAGCGGCACTGCGCGGCAGCAGGCTGCAGCAGCCTGTAGGCAGGCAAGCGGCTGCTGTGCTTGTGCCTGTGCTCTCTCTGGTTCTCGCTACACAAATCTAGCGCACCTGTGACCACGCACCTGTCGCCCTGTGGCGAGAGGAGACGGAGACGTTGTGGCTTTGGCTCCTGTCTATATCTCGGATCTTTTTCCTCTCTCAGCGTTCTTCGTTCCTGCAGAAGGCTCGAGCTCTTTTTCTCGCTGGTCTACAAACAACAGATCCCTATACACTACACCACGTAGAAGAAGTATTTACAACGGAACAGAGTACGTAGACCATTATTCTTACAGTAGTACTCATGAATGTATTTGTAACGATCTGTGTGTTTCAATGCCCGGTCAGTACTCCACAGTGATCTGTATACGGTCAGCTACATATATATGCCGTCTTTTTCTTTTTTGAAACAAAATATGCAGTCTTTTTCAAAAGATCAGCTATATATGTAGCCGAGCTATTAATATGTTTCGACGTATAACAATAGCACTTGGTACACTTTGCATTGCATTTGCATATATAGCATCTCCGTAGCCATGTTATTGAAAGAGTGCTAGAAGATTCGCACCAAAACGGTAGCATTTTACAGATGTGCACGCTGTGTGTGATCACAGTTAACTATTATTAGAGCGTCAAGAAATTATGAGTTGATAAAATAAAAAATAGAGGTTTAGATTAAACCAACTGCCAAAAGGTCGAAGGCCCTGTTCGGCAAGTCTGCCAAAATCAGACCAGTTCAGACCAGCCGAACAGGCTCTAAGCTTAATATAAATAAACAACATGTGATTAATTAAAAATAAGACAAAATTAGGATTTTATGATGATCTAACAACATCAATTATTTCTAAGAGTCCATGTTAATAAATCATAAAATAGGATCATCAAATAAATATTAAATTAGATATTAAATTAAGGAATGATCCAAATTACATTTTTGAAATACTTAACCAAGGATTTGATCGAAGGCAAAAAAAAAAAAAAGAAGTATGCTCAAATCATGGACTATAACAAAACATATGAGTGGCATCCATTTTTTTTTGGCGATCTGGTCATTCACCAGTACTTATGAATGGCATTGATAAAAGGCAAGAGATCAAAATACCGTTAGTAATGGTTATACAATTTCTTTTATAGGGCGTCCACAGAGCCAGGGAGAGGGGACGCGATGCATGTTAACACAATGGAGGTTGGTAGATTGTAGTGGGTCTAGTAGACTTGAGCAGCATTGTGATGAATTTTGTGATAGTATAGGGGAAATGGCACTGGCATCCACAATAGAATGTACAAGACTACCCAAAAATTAAAGTGTAAAATGGTCAACGAAACTAAACACTTAGTGAGAGACTTTATTGTTTTAGTGGTTTTATTGAGAAATAGAGGTTGCTGAAATATAATTGAGGGTTAACTTATGACATCAACAGAAAATATATATACAACATCAAGAAATTATTAGATTAATTAGCAAAAAGAAAAATGTATATATTGGTTCTTTATGATAGTGTAAAGGTTCATATGTTGTTATCCCATGCCCATAACTGAACCAAAATCCTTGTAATTGTATCTCTCTCCAACCCCTCTTTGTAAGGTTTGTGCAGTTGGTGAAAATTAATTGAGTTGCATTGATATATTGGAGTTTGTAAGCACAAGAGAGCAGTCCAAAACCTCGAGCAATTGCGGGCGGTGTCAAGCACTTTGTGAAGCATTTGTAACTCTTCAAGGTGAAACCTTATATATGGCTTTGCATCACCTTAGGAGCACAAGTGCTTGAGGCGAGCAATGGAGAAGTTTGTGAAGGCTCCGATCTCGCCTCTGCAAGGAACTGATCAATTTGGTGTATCAAGGAAAGCAATTGAAAGACACCAAGCTTCCTCAATAGAGACGCAGGTTCTTCCTTGGAAGGAGCTTATCTTTTATAAACAAATCCCCGTGTCTTCACTGCAGTTTGATTACGTGTTTAGCTCTTGATTTGATTTGTGCTCCTACTCGATCTACCTGGTTATGAATGTTAGTGTGAGTTCATATGCTTTGCTAGTGGACATCTTCAAACTAATATCTCCAAAGTGTGGTTTAAGGTAGAACTCTCTAGGTGCAGTTTCATTTCAAGTTATTTTGCTTGCGTGGAGCTTTCGGACCAACATCAGGACGTTTCGAAATTCTAGACAAATCTTGTAAACTTGGGAGGATGACTACTCCACTGCATTTGGAATTGTAGATTTTGTAGAAAATTCCTATGAGAGCTGCCACCAACATTTTGTGCGTGCATCAACTTAGACCATGGAGGGCACATAGACGGTGTCTGAATCCAGAATTTCTACGAAAATAGTATTATATTTGAAAAATCAACGACCAGTGGGGTACGTAGCCGTTGGAGGTCGGATACTCACGAGTGACGACTGAAATATAACCGGCGGGAAGAACTTTCATTTCCCGGCGCCGAACGGATGGACGAATCGTCTGACAGAGACAGACGGACGGACGCTGAGGACACGATACGACTGATGCAGCGGTGTTTGCCTCGCGGGGGCGCATGCTGCCAGGGCACCAACCATCGCCCCACCAGCCGGCAAAGATGGCGCCTCATGATTGCAGGAAATGCAAGGCGGTGCTCGTGCCTTCTCCCGCACCGGCGGCTAGCGTCGCGATGCACTCGAGTGTGCGTGCGTGTGCTAGTACACACACTGCTTCATCAGCTCGTGGCTCGCGCGCCGTGACCTGAGCTGAGCTAGCGTAAAGGGGGGGGCGTGGGGAAAGCGCGCACGACGGCGTAGTACGCATGCAGCCGCGAGCTGCAGCTGCAGGGATGCGTCCAAGCTTGCTGAAAAGACGGATGGAAGGCTTTGCCGAGCCTTGGGACTTGGTGCTGGGCGGGAAGGCTGGCGCTACTGCAGACGACAAAACGTCAAAAGCGTCTAGCGCTACTGCGTGCGCTGGGCCAAGTCCAGCCCTAGACGGAAGACGATTGTACACGCAGGGCAGCAAGCTCCCCCAGCCTATGAGATGGATCAAGATGCTCCCCCGGCTTATGAGATCGATCAAGATAAGCTCCTCCAGCTTATGAGATCGATCTAGGTAATGGGGGCAGCGCACAGCAGGCAATCCATGGCTGATGCCAGCAAGCCCAGCCTGGCATACGCAATGGCATGCGTTCACGCAGGCACACAACCCTGGAGGGTAGTCGTAGGCTCGTAGCCAGACAATATTCCCGGCGCACATACATACAGTACAGTACGCTGCAGCGACATGGCGTGGCAGACGGGTGGGATCGGCAAGACAGAGAGATCGATTGATCCAGGGAGGAGTCAAGGCTGTAGCGTGTGCTTGTGCCCTCCATGCGCAACGTCGCCTGCTGGCGCTGCGGCATGCATGCCGCGGCAGCAGCAGCAGTATTGCCCGCCGCTGCCCGCTGCCTGGCCGTCAGTTGCTCACATGTTGGTCCATCATCATCATCCCGCCGCTGCGCGCAGGAGCAGGATCGGCCCAGGGCAGGGCCAGGCCAGCCATACCGCCTGGGGCAGCCGGGCGAGCAGGGTCCTTGGTCCTTGCTTGCTGTTGCGACCTGCATGGCGATCCAGTGACTCCTACAGCTGCGGCACACGTACGGCTCCCGCCATGGATCGGCCAGCGTAGTACGAGCGACGAGCCTGTGTGTGTGTGTGTGTGTGATGGCCGACGACGATGTGGTGTGATGGTGGCTCTTGTGTAACGAACGTATTTTGTCAGTGCGTGGGACCGACCGGTCGGGTCGGGAACACGCAGCACAGCCCTCGAGCCAGGCAGAGAGCGACAGCGGAGAGCCGGAGACGGAGAAGGGAGAAGAACCGACCCTACCCATGAAGCAGCGCGGCCCATCTGACGACACGAATCAGACCGGACCGGACGCGGCCACCCCTGCAGGCCGGCCCCGGCGTGTCCGTGCTGCGCTGACACGGGCACGAACGTACCGTCCCCGGCCGCCCCGTTGTACCACGGCAGCGAGCGACGCAGCAGGCAGCCGGAGAAGCACAGCACGAGCTACAGCGTCGATCGTAATAAGCCTCGCCATGCATGCATGCTTCCGCGCACAGTCCGCGCTGGCTGGCAGTTCGAACCCAACAGCGGGCGCCGGGGCGGGGGCAGGCAGCTGCGCCTCCGCGTGCACTGTGCGCGGCCGCAGCGCGCGTCATGATCATCCCGCCAGCAGCCGGCAGCCGGCCATCGATCTGGGATGGATCGCGCGGGTCCGGCCAGTTGGGATAGTTTGGGTGGGAGTGGGACACCGGCCGGGACGATGCCGGCGGCCGGGCGGCGTCGCATCACATGCACCGGCCGGACACGGGAATCTCAGCGGGGACGACGACGAACGGAGGGACGACCGGACGACGAACAAGTGCCCGTACTACGTGCGTGCATGTGCCGCGCTTGGTGTACGCGTCATTGGCTTGTCCCAGCCGGAGCTAATAAATTCCGAATTGACCTGCTGTCTCCCTCGTGGAGAGCAGCGAGAGGAAGGTGACGACGCATGAGAAAGGACGGTGTGTGTTCGGACAGTGACAGGACGAGCATGGCCGCGGCGGCCGGCAGCTCGCCATCAGCGGGCAGGACGAATATGCGGCTCGGCCTCACATCGGCGCGGCCGTGATCTCTCTCACATGTTTCTATTCCGTGGCAGCCTTTTTGCTCCCGCTCGTCGGTCCCGGTGCTGTTTACGGAGTACGGAGCGTACTAGTAGGACTTCGGGTATGGTCTTGGCTGGTAGCATACTCCAATACAGCATCGTACGTGTAGCGCTGTCCGGAGATTCGGAGTACGTTTTATTATGAGATGCTACTTTATTACTTGGTCAACGTATTTCAATTCATATACTACATAAAAGACTTTATAATGTTGCGGCACACACATGGAGTATATTTAATGTGTACTCCCTCCGTCCCTGGAATAAACGCACATGTTGACTTTTATCATTCTTATTTGACCATTCGTCTTATTTAAATTTTTTATATAAATAATAAAATAAAAAAGTCATTATAGAAGTATCTTTAACGATAAAATAGATCATAACAAAGTAAATATTATTTATTAAAATTTTTTAAATAAGACAAATGGTCAAAAGGAAATGTGAAAGTCAAAATTTGCATTTATTTGTGGGACGGAGGGAGTAGGTGAAATAAAAAAAAGTAATTACACAACTTGCGTGTAAATTACGAGATAAAAGTTTTAAGCCTAATTAATTAGCTCATAATACTAAAGTTCTATGGTAACAAATGTGCTAATGACGGATTAATTAGTTTTTTTTTTAGCGCGAAACCGAAAGCCCCTTCTGACATCCTACCGAACATTTGATGCCACGTTACAGTTTTACTTTAACGCATCTAGACAAGGCCGTGTGATATGGTGAAATACTCGCCCTACTACTAGTCTACTACTACGATAAAATACGCCCCTCTCTATGTATATACATTGTAGGATAAGATCACCGCTAATTGAGTAACCGAGCAACGAAAAGGTTAAAAACACACATAGTAATGTCCTTTTGCTATTGGACCCAAAAGGTGAAGCTGTTTGCCAGTAGACAGAAGCAAAATATTCATCTGACGGAGGGGCTAGAGTCGGACGAAAACACCCTGGGGCCGTTACGGCTAATTTCCTGACGGCTTGCACGATGGCTCCAACACCAACTTTCAGCGGAAACTGCGCGCAAAGCCGAGATCACCCACTTCTCTGTCGCCCTCCTATCGTACGGCAATGGCATCGTGGATCGATCAATTCCAATCCATTCTTTTCACCGCGGTAATTCAAAGCGATGCGCCATTATTTACCCGTGCACGACCAGTGCGCAGCAGATTCGGGCAGCCACCAGCGGCCAGTGCGCGCGCAGGCATGCATGGTGCACCAACAAGGCAGCAATGAAGACGAAGATGAGGCGAGCCGGCCGGGCGGGCAGCCGGGAAGGCCAGCGCCATTGGCCAGGTGAGGTAGCCGAGCTGCCGAGGCACGAGGAGCACTGCACCGCAACCGCACACACCGGTCAGCATGACATTTCCATTCATCGTTCTCTACTCTCACACTTATCATTGCCATGATTTCCTCACCCCCTCGATCTCGCTTTTCCTCCTCTCCATGTCCAAGTCGAAGGCCAATACGCAGTCGAAGGCCAATACGCCATGCGTGCTCCTCCACGGCAGGGCATCGAAATGCTGCTTGATGTTTTCAGCAATACTACCATAGGTCATGTGGAGCAGCCAGCGAACCATGTGGCTGTGCTGAGGTATGTACCTACTGTATCACAACAAGTGTCTGTTTAAGTTTTCGTATTACAAGTTTGACTTAATTTATAGAAAATACATACATATAATATTTATATCTTTAAATAATTTTATTAAAATACTAGACGAAAGATCTTTCCAACGATACTAATTACTTAGCATAAATATTTATATATTTTAATATATAATTATTGACAGTTGTTTTTGAAAAAAACAAGAGTAACTATTTTAGGACGGATATAGTATACAGGATATGACTTACTACCTGTATTGGCTATGCGTGGACCGCGGAGCTAGTACAGCAGCTACTAGTCAACTGCTAGCTTGGTTTTGCAGAAACCAGGTCGATGGGGACGACCGCCGTTCGAGGGACCGAGTGCGAGACGTACTCGATCCGTCCGAAAACGATGCTACGGGAAAAGTAAAATTAAATTTTCTCAACTTTAAATAGTTTTATAAAATATACATGTAATATTAATACATTGACGAGCTCAGCGGGTAGTTTAGATAGGCCTGGGACTACCACGGAGTTCGGCCCAAAATGATATTAATACTTCACAACCTGCAAGAAATTTGGCCCAAACGACCAACTTTCGCTTGTTCTCGTCCGTTCAGGCAGCAACTTCCGCTCATCTGTGACCCTGACATCTCGATCTGCGCGAGGTTGCTACTCCGGACCGGCCACCGCCGCCGCGGCCCCCGCCCTTGCCCCTGCCCTCGCCCCAGCCGCCTGGCCGAGCCCCGAGGTCGAGCAGCAGCGCAGCGCGGAGATCCCCTGCCGGGCGCAGCTTGCCTGCCTCGCTGAGCAGCAGCCCCGCCGCGGCGCCGCGACCCTGCGTGGCCGCGCTCCACCAGTCCACCGGCTGCTGGCATGCTAAGGAGCTGACCGGGCCGCACGGCGACTGCTCACTGCTCGCGGCTGTATAGCTCCTGCTGGTAATTGTGTCGTCCATGGACGACCGACATCCCCCGCTGCGTCGTCGCACTGCAGCTAAGCTGATGAGCACTATATGGGCTATGGCAGCTCCAGCTATAGGGTGGTAGTGGTAGCCCGTAGGGTGGGGATGCCCGGAGGCCAACGCGTGCAGTTTGGCAGGAGAGATCCGAGAGTTCAGGTGCTGGTGGGTCGGGGCTTCGTTCCTGGGGCTCATGATTAGCCCTAGCCGCTTTGGATCGTGTCACCTGTCACCCCACGCCCACGCCTTTTCTCGCGCGCACCTGAGGCCGGCCGGCCGGCCGGGGCGCTCTCGTGCCTGCCTCCGCCCCGGCAATCATGCCCGGCCTCGCCAAAAGGAACCAGCCAGCCGGCCGGCGCCACGCCGACGAGCCGGCCACGAGCCAACAGGTAACGCGATCCAGCGACATGCAGGCATGCTCCCAGCGTTTCTGTGCTCTTGCTGGGTAGTACACGATCGATGGTTCCTTGGTTCGCGCGATGCACAGACGACCCAACTAGACCAGACGTTTTTTTTTTGACAACCCAACTAGACCAGACGTTGTACGCGAAAACGAACAATGTTAGCACACTATTAAACAGTGCTCCTCCGTCCCTTTGATTGCGTCGATTGCGCTGCTGAAAACACTGCCTGATGGAGACAACACGGCGGGGCCCGCGAGGGCACGGCGATTTCCGTCCTGTCTAATCCAATCCGACATCGGATCCGTCGGTTCCAAAAGGCGGAGTAACCTTTGCTTTGGCTCGCTTTTCTCCGATCAAATCGAGCCAAAAAAAAAAAAAAAACGCTCGGACTCGACTGATCACTCACTGCATGCGGACCTACTCGATCCTAGCAAGCTTTGCCCCAGCAGGGGCACCGGGAGGGGAGCGTGCTGGTGGCACAGAAACACACCCGAGGTCGCAGATCCGATGCGGCCTGCCCCCGTGCCGGGAGAACCACCGCTCGCGAAGAACGGGTCAGGTCCAGGTGGTAGGAGCTGTTCCTGTGCCGGGTGACACGTGGGGAGCTGAAACATCCTTAATTTTTTACGAAAGGAAAATACACAGAATGACGGATAATATAATAGTTTGAAGCATCAAACCATCTCATTATCCCGCAGTAGTCGATACAGGATCCATACATCGTACAAAAGATTACAATTAGGGGGAATTACATAAATAATTCATCGCCACACTGGCGGAATCATCAGAGTAGCAGCAGCTTCTGGGGCAGCTGCGGAAGGCGGAAATACAATAAAATCTCCAAAAAGAAGCCTGAGCGTAGGAACGAGTCGTCTACTCCTCCTCATCGTCATAGTCGTAGTCGGGCTCACCTGCCAAATAATTTTCAGTACGGTTTGTACTGGCCACATCTCCCACCCTATGCTTTGCTTTTGCTATGTAGTATTTGGTGGGATGCAAGGGATATAATCAAATCGACCTAATATGTGGCTGTAGTTTCCTATGCAAACAGTGACCAATATTATATAATATAATTCATCAAATTTTTATCCATCTCATCCACACATCCAAACCCATTCCAACTCCATCACACACATCTCACCCTCTCGCACTCAGTCGACAGGTCCAACTCCCTCTCGGAGCCTGTCTCAGCGGCTCACAGCCGGAAGGGTAACACCAGGGGGAGAAATAGAAGGACTCCTCTCACTACTCCCGAGAAGCGTGGGTCTTAGGAAAGAGCCATACCAGTGGCCCACGGACTATATATAGATTCATAAACTCTGCAGAGCGTGTACTCCCGTAACCACAAGATCACTATCATCGGCGGTGCCCCGCCTAAGCTGATTCCGGCTGCTTTCTAACCGGTGCGATGCCACCCTACCACTCAGTACTGGGACATCCCGGATAGGTACCACCGGCACACTGAGACTGTGAGACATAGTACCGGGCCCCCGTGGTCACTATGCTGTCTAAGGAGGGTGTGGGTCTCCACGCCCGTACCTCCCGACACTTTCTGCTAACAACCTAGTAGTAGTGGCACCGTCCTAGCTAGTCAGACATCCGTCTCCCGCCCATTCAAGAGCGAGTGGTGAGCACGTAAGTCCCAAGGTTCTGGTCCTCAAGAGATATCAGGTCCTAGGGGGGATCAGACAGGATTATCTTCTCTTTTGGGACTACAACAGTCCGTGCTACAACAGCACCTCCTTCCCGGGGCTTCGCTCCACGAAGGTTCTCACCCCCAGGATCTCCTTATGCATCACAATGTGCCCGCCACAAGCACCTCACACGGGAATGCCCAGAACACATCCCCCGGCAAGACTCGCCCACATGGCTCGTCATAGAATCCTGTCTGATCGACTCAACCCTCACCACACACCCAAGACGCACGCAGCACTCTCCCCGAGTAAAGTGGCATCATGTGCCTTAACCATATGACCATACTCTCCACCACGCATCATCATCACACAGATATAAGCGTAGTAGAAGTAAAGCATCATAAGTGAAATAAGCAAGCGTCTAGCCTATCAGCAGGTGTGCAGGAGTAAGGTTGCGACAAGGTAAAGGCTCATCAGGCAGTTCTACCATGCAACCTATCATCAGGTGATATTCATAATTAAAGCACTAGCAACTAGATATTATGCCATGCGTAATAGGATCTACGAGGCTGGGTGGGGTGTGGCACCTGTGAAGTCATCACCGAGCTCCTCCTCGTACTCGTAGTCGTCCTCCTCAAGCTGATCCTCCTCTGAAACGAGACATAATAGCCGCGTCAGCGGCTCCTATAGAGTCAACACAAAGAAGCAATAAAATTCAATAACTCTAAATGTACTCATACACAAGCCTATGACGTAGAGCTTATTTTTATGAAAATTTGGACACTTGGTTCATATTTTTTGGAGTTCGTATGAAGAAGTTATGAATTTCCGAAGTTTATTCTATTTTCTGAAAAAGAAAAAGGACAGATTAACCTGGAGCTGACACGTGGCAACTCCTGGTTGGGCCACGTGGCGTGCAGGAACAGTGCAGCCGGGGCTGAGATGACGTCAGCACTGACGCGGTCCGGGCTAGATGACGTCATGCTGACGTTATGCTGACGTCAGTATCGACGGGTCCAGTTAGTGGCTGACAGGTGGGGCCAGGTCAACGGTCAACGTTGACAGGTCTCGACCGGGCCTCGGAGGTCTGGACAGGGCTGGTTCTGGGCCAGGTCGGGTCAGCCACTGTACACTCGAGGGGGCGGTCCGGGTGACCCCTCGAGGACGGAGCTCGCTCGGGCGAACGGACTGGCCTCGAGAACGAAACCTCGCCTGGCGAACGGACTGGCCTCGAGAACGAAGCCTCGCCTGGCGAATGGACTGGCCTCGAGAACGAAACTTCGCTCGGCGAACGGGCATGACCTCGAAGACGGAACTTTGTTCGCACGAATGGGAGCCCTCGAGAACAGTGAGCCCCTCGAGACTTGAACCTCTGGCCTCGAGCCGGAACCTCGACTCGGGCCAGGACCTCGATTAGAGCCAGGTCCTCGACTCGTCGGGCGGACCCTCGACTCGTCGGGTGGACCCTCGACGAATGTCGGACGGACCCTCGACGTCGTCGGACGGAACCTCGACTTCATCGGGGGACCCTTGACGAATGTCGGACGGACCCTCGACGTCGTCGAACGGAACCTCGACTTCATCGGGGGACCCTCGACGAATGTCGGACGGACCCTCGACTCATCGGGCGGACCCTCGACTCGTCGGTGGACCTCGCCGAATGTCGATCGGACCCTCGACTTCGTCGGTCGGAGCCTCGACTCGTCGGGTGAACCCTCGACGGATGTCGGGTCATTAGCTGAGCTACGCGGCTGGCCGGCTAGGTGCTCCAACTTGGGGAAATCGACCCTCAAGCCGGTGGCGGTCAGCGAGGCGCGGCTGCGGCGAGGCTAAATTCGCCGGCGAAGCCGGGCGTTGGTCTCCATCTTCCTTCTTGCCTTTCGATTGGAGAAGCTGGGATCTCCATGAGCTAGCTACCGGGGCTAGTCGAGGCACGGCGGGGCGTGCGCGGCTCGGCGGCCACGGCGGACGCTCCGGCGGCCAGAGTCCGGGGAGGCCGGAGCTGCAAAAGTGCGTGGCTCCAACTGTGGCCCGTGCTGGCTCCTAGAGGTTGCCAAAAACGTGCTCTAGACTACGGCGAAGCTATCGGTCGCGGTAAGGAAAGAAACAGGGGTAAGGGGAGCAAGAACGTCGACGGTGTACTGGTAACGGCCATGGCCGAGCAGGGCGAGGGCGGGGGTGCTTACCCGTGTAGCGACGGTCGAGGCAGGTGACGCGGGCTTGGTGGTGGCTCGGTGCAGGGAAGGCGAAGCCGGGGCGTCGAGGCGGTTATGCGGCGCTCCCAGGTCCTCCTCAGCGCGCGGACGGCGGCGGCGGCGGCAGCCACGATTAGGGTTAGGGTTCGGTGAAGCGCGTGGCAAGCAGGCGGTTAGATGGACGGCGCGGGACGCGGCCGTACTCGGGCGGACGGCGGAGGCGCGCGGTGCACAAAAATGGTGCGACGGACGCGACGCGCGGTCGACCAGAAGTGGAAAAAGGTGGAAGCTGACAGGTGGGGCTCGTGTGTCAGCGAGACGGGGCGGCGAGCGGCGGAGACAGGCCCATGTTAGGCCGTCCTGGTTAACTGGGCCGCGGCAGCGCGTGGAGCAACGCGCGAGTGTGACTGGGCCGATGCTCGAGGCAGGCCGGTCGGGGCCTCGAGCGGGCTGGCAGCAGCGCAGCAGGCCGGCTGGGCCTCGAACTCGGGCAGGCAGGCCGGCGTGCACGCGCGTGCGCGCTCGAGCGAGCGCGTGCGTCGGCGGTCGAGCGCGCGGCTAGGCTGGGCCAGCGCGGGGGGGGGTCGATAGCAGGCCTATATATATACATACATTAAAGGTTATTCGATTTTATTAACATCACATAAAATCAAATAAGAGGCGAATCAAACTCTGGTTATTTAAATGCAATGCTCGGGCTAACGTAGGGTGCTATTTGTGCATCTATTGGCGGGTTTCCTATATGACATCCACCATACACTGATAAACTTTAGAAAAAATTTTAAAAGCCCGTATTTTCGGTGACCGGATTTCTAAGGTTGTTACGTGACCTAAAAACAAAATCCGCGGTCGGCACTCGGGAGTCGGGAGAGTGCTACCATCCTTGGCTGCTAGTCTGCCGGGACCGATTGATTGCTCAAGAACTTTGCTCGTCAGCTGTTCGTCGATGCTCAAGTCTACACTTCGCCTGTAACTTGTTGTTCGTGCTGCGCGCTTGCTGTAACTTGCAAGTTTTGCAAGCACATTTCATGTAAGCATATGGATTATGGAGCGTCTTATTACAACTTTTAGTACACAGTACTACTTAGACAGTTTGAGCATGGATCACGTCCTGCACTCCTGCGGTCGGCAGTGCTGGCTCGTTTGCAGCTTGGTTCTCTTTCCACAGCACTCGTCGCGGCATGCGCTGAAATGACTGGTGCATGCCATTTAGACAAGAAAGAAAGATGCACACCAGCAGGTCGTCAGGGCAGGGTCGTCTCAGGGGTAAGGCTAACTAGCGGACTGTACTATATTGGATTGGAAGGGGAAGAGAAACAAAAGGACCTTCAACGTGATGGTGGTGGATCGGCAAGCTGACCCGTGGTGCTCGCGGGCCCGAGAAAGCGGTCAGTGGTGGTTGTTGCAAATCAGTGCTGAGGTGATTAATGCGCCATCTTTGATCTGTCTGATCTAACCGCTTAGCCCACATTTGGTAAGCTTAGGCTTGCATTGGCTGCATTTGTATTTGCATTGTTTTCATGTGCCTATTAATGAGAAAGGATTTGCTATACTTTAGTGGTCTAAAATATAAATTTTTTAGGTTACGAGCACAAAACATCATGTATAGACAATGTGAATATCACAAAAAAGCATCGTAGAAGATCGATAGTATACTGCGGGAATGACAAAAAAAAAAAAAAATCCAAGCACTATCGTATATATGTACTAGAGCATCACAAAAGATATTGTGGAGCATTATATGTATACTACGCAAACATCGCATCAAACATCATAAAGCATTAAGCATTGCTTATAGAAAATTTTATGCGACAGTAGTATAGAAAAAAAATGTAATGAAAAACGTATACATAATTATGGTCGAACACAAAATATATAGTACAAGCACGTAGTTTTATGTCCATGTACCTTTTTTTTAGTTTAGTTTATGTCCATGTAACAGTCTAACTGACGGCACTGATCTGCTTCTCGCGCGACTTCCTTCAGCAGAGCTGACGTTTCAACAATCTTTGGCTCCTTTACTCCATTGTCAGCAACGCGGCCTGCCACACTTTGCTTTCCTTCCTTTTTTTTTTTTTGAGGAAACATTTTGCTTTCCTTCCGAACAGACCTGCCGGTCCTGGGCCAGTGCAAGTGTGCGACCTTACCAACAGTCTTAGTTTTAAGCATAGCCCAACCCATCAATGTCAGTTGAATATCCTAGTACTAATCATAGCCTAGCCCATCAATTGAACATGAGAATATTGCGGCCCATCAATTGAACACGAGAATATTGTGGCCCATCAATGTCCTTCTCGCTGGCCCGCTGCGCACGAATGAGCAAACGTCAGCGAACAAGAAATGTATTCATCCCCGCTCAGAAGGCCACACAAACGTCAGCGAATTCATCACCATGAGAAAAGTAGAGCTACAACAATAGCACTTCCCACGCTCAGAGAAAAAAAAAAAAAAAATTAAACCGAATCAATTATGTGTCATCGATGTAAAGAAACGATGACAAACAGCGGATATATTTACACAGGATTGCAGCCTCAGCGAGCGAGCAATTGCAAAACATCAACCACAGAAAACCATTTTACATCTACAAAATCACAGAGCTCGTATGTACAAGCAGCGGGGGGTCAAGTCAGAAAGACACACACGGATTCCTCTTCATGTTCGGAGAGTGTTCCTGCTTGGTGGTGGCAACAGCCCGTTGGCAGGGCTGAACAGCCGGCTCCTCTTGGGCTCTGATATCCGCACCTGTGTTATTGCTGTTGCCAGTGCGTCAACTATACCGCACTCATCTTGCTCTTCAGAGTTGTCACTTGAGCATTCTGAAGATGAAGACTCACAGTACTCGAACCTAACTCTCTCCCGATGAATCATGGGAGTTGCAGTTTTGTTAGTACCCCATAGGTTAGAGAACTCAGCTTTCTGTGGGGATTCAGTGTAGAATAAGACCCAGGGGTGCCCTGAGTTCAAAGCCAATGGAAAAAAGTCAATGACAATCACATCAAAAAAGCACAAGCTACAAGGATGCTTGAACTTACGGAGAACATCTTCAGCATCGGGTCTTGAAGAGACATCTCGATTAAGCATTCGGCCAATGAGATCACGAGCAAGCAGAGACACTGATGCCCACTGACTGCCGTGAAGGTCAAGCTCAGCAGTCTTTATAGCATCAAAGATAGCTTCGACAGAGTTTCCTCGGAATGGAAGAGTGCCCATCAATAGAACATGCAGAAGCACCCCTGCGGCCCAAATATCTACCTTTTGCGAGTAATTTCCCAGTAGAATCTCAGGTGCCACATACGCAGGGCTGCCAGCAACACCAATCAATTGCTGACCTGCTCAAAGTTGAGGAACATATTAGTGAGCACCAAACATGCAGCAAGTGAAAGAGCCAAAGACACAATTCAAGAGCATCATCTAGTTTGGACCTAGATTCAACTGTTTTTTTAGTCAGAGAACACCACCTTTGTAACCTCAAACCTCAAGTAAACACGCATTTCAGTAAAGATCTACAGATATTAGCATAGGAGCCAGGTCATTGACTCATTTCACAGAATCTAAATGGCAGATACACTAAAACATCAAATGGCAAAAGGTCCATTTCTGCGACACAACAAATCTCACTAATAATAGCCATGATTGTTGCTCAGAAATGATCAAACAATTTGTCAATATTCTAGAAAGAAAAATCTTAATCACCATATGCAAGGAATTGTGTTTCAACATATTGCTTGTATAATGATAACTGCATTGAAACGAAACAAGGTAAGCTCAGAGAATATAATCATGTCACGGTTTCATACATAGTTTTACAGGAAAACAAAGACATGTTAGTGTTAGTCTAAATATTTGATCACATACACAAGGAAACTGCTAACATAAATTTGACCACCTCCTGACAAAAAAATCATTACTGGACTTAAAACCAGTTAGGCTGCTATGTCTAGCGCACAGAAGCACATTTATGCCTTAAAACCACATGACCGATGTTAGCAGTAAGCACGACCTGACTACCTGACCTCCATGATATCATTCTATTGAAGCTCAACCCAAATATGCAGAACTCCATGGAGTAACAACTACCTTCAGATGACAACAACTCGACTGGAACTACCAAGTTAGCACCACTTCGACTCTTGACAGACCTAACAAAACAAAATGACACAGTGAATGAATACCTGATACCAAGTCATCACTGAAAACACAACTTGCATACTTCAAATCCCTTGTCAAATGCTTTTAAAATGCTAGTGACAATGTTCAAATGCAGCACGAACTGGACCACCCTGTTTTACGCGTGAATAAGCAAAATAAACCATTCTTCCTAGATGCACAATTCAAGCGCAATGACAAGATACAACACCATAAGAATTTTATGTGATTAAATTAAATCTTCTTATATTGAGTAATTCTCGTTCTCCACCATTGTGATCTACTGATCTGGCAGCATTTTCAGTGAACTACATTGTCAGAACAGAATCATATCGATTACTCAGTAACCGTATAGAAGCGGCAATCTTTCTAGTTAATGCTTACCATCGGCAACTCGCACTGCCAATCCAAAATCTGCAAGCTTCAACCTCCCAGCCTTGGTGAGCAGCACATTCTCCGGCTTGACGTCCCTATGCACAACACCCATCTCATGGCAGTACTTGAGGACGGCCATGAGCTCCTTAATCACACTGGCGGCGCGTCGCTCCGAGAGTTTCCCCTCCCTGGCCACCTCGTCGAGGAGCCGCCCGCCGTGGCAGAGCTCCATGACGAGGTAGAAGGCGTCGGCGTCCTCAAACACGGCCCTGAGCGTGACGACGCCCGGGTGGCCCGAGAGGTGCTGCATGATCTCCACCTCCCGGTGCGCCGTGTCGCCGGAGTTCTTGGGCAGCGCCTTGCAGGCGAACTCCTCGTCCTCGCCCCCGGCGGCGGACTTGGGGCGGCAGACGCGGACGGACCCGAACTTGCCGTGCCCGATCTCCTCGCCGAGGCCGTACTCGCTGTCCAGCCGCTTCCGCCGCCCAATCCGCGTCGCGCTGTCGATGCAGCCCACCTTTCGCTTGAGCCCGCGGCCCGGGAGGAAGGCCCCCGCCGCCGACGCCGACACCGATGCGCGGCCGCTCGCCGCCGGGGCCGTCATCACCACGGCGGCGGGGCCCGCCGCGTCGGCGCCGCGCGGGGACTGCTGCGGCGGCTCGGCGGATAAGCGGCAGGCGCGCTTCCGGGAGGCCAAATCTTGGAGGGACCTGGCCGCGGAGCACGCCGGGGGCGCACCCTTGCGCTTCCGGGGCACCGGCGGCTCCATGGAGGATCGGAATCTTCGAGTCCTAGCTTGGGTTTTGGCGGCGCCGCCTCCGGCTCCGGCGCATCGCGCGGCGGCGGTGGACGAGGGAGGGGAACGGATCGGGGGTCCCTGATGATTGCGGGGCGGGGCAGCAGGGAGGCGTCGAGGCTTTCGTGAGGGGATCGGTCGGTCGGAGTCGGAGTCGGAGCGGAGCGGAGCGGAACGGAAGAGGGGGAACTGGGGCGCGAGCACGAGTGGTTCGTTGGCGCACGGCGTAACCGACCGACGCGGCGGCCTGGCGTGTGGGGTCACGCCGCGCCGCGCCGCGCGGCGAAGCTACTCGAGGTTTCGTGAGTGGGTTTGTGGTCCTGGGCCGTCACCAGGCCCGTGTGAACAAGCAGACGGCGCATTGTCGGACAAGCTGTTAAAGTGTGTCGCTGTTTATACGTCCTCGCAAACCACGAGCTACTACAGATGTCTACCGTTAAGCGGACGTTGGGTCTAGGACTCTAGGGCCACGCTCTTAGAAATGACCCAAAGTATCTCTCAAAGTATACGTGAATTTCTAGCCCGACTGAAACATTTTGGCTCCAATTTCTTAATCCTAACTGGCCCAAACAAATTAGGATGGACATTGAGATAGGGAAAGAAAAAAAATAATAGATTGGAATGGAATAGAAGTAGAGGTATGGGATGAGCATGCTAGTCTTTATTTTCATATATCCCAGTCGTCGTCTCCAATTATCCCAAACTCATATTTGTTGTTTTCCAAACACCACTACTCCCTCCGTACGGCAATAAGCCTACATCTATGATTTGAAATTTTTCCGAAATTAACATGCACATATAGACTGTCATGTATGCGGTTCCATACTAGTGGCATCTCTGCTGCATTCACAGCCACAAGTTTGATGGTGGGTGGGACAAAAAAATAACAAAACTAAAACTTGGTCTTGTTTAGATTGCGAAAAAATTTCAACCCGATAAATAGTAACTTTTTTATTTTATTGATAAATATTATTCAATCATTGATCAATTAGGTTTAAAAGATTCATCTCGTGATTTCAAACTAAACTGTGTAATTAGTTATTTTTTATCTATATTTAATGCTTCATACATAAGTCTAAAAATTAATATGATGAAGAGAGAGTAAAAAATTTTTACAATCTAAACGAGGCCCTTAACAAAACAATGCTTAAACAATGCTCTGTTTCTTACGTCCTAAGCTTAGGACGGCGGCGTGGCAACGGCCCAATGGCCGCACGCTCCCCCGCTGCGCTCGCGTCCCTCACGTGCTCGCCTCGGTCGTATCGGCCGGGCCTGTCTGCTTCACTTCCCCCACTCGTTCTCCTCCACAAACTCGTCCATCCACCCGTCCCCCATCTTTCTCGTTTTTCTCCGCCCGTGTGCACGGCGCGCGCGCTCCTCCGCCGGCCATCGGCCTCCGCCGCTCGCCCCCTCCCTCTTCGATGCGCGCTCACCTGCACCTTCTCCGCCCTCATCTGCCGCGCGTCCCCTCCTCCGTCTTTCTCTGGTGCGCGCATGGAGGAGACCCCTGCCCTGGTGTATATGCGGCGTCGGGCGCGGATGTGCGAGATTCAGCGCCGCCGGATGCGTGCCCCGTCCTGTTGACTGCATCGTGCGGTGCCCCCTCCCCTCCTCCCGCCGGATTGGCGCGCTGATGCCGGCCTTCCGGCCTCCTCCGCC
Source organism: Bothriochloa decipiens (assembly GCA_023333625.1). Classification (NCBI taxonomy): domain Eukaryota; kingdom Viridiplantae; phylum Streptophyta; class Magnoliopsida; order Poales; family Poaceae; genus Bothriochloa; species Bothriochloa decipiens. The sequence goes on along the minus strand of JALGXP010000259.1, from coordinate 20,043 downwards.
TTACCTGCGCTGCACGGCGGCAGATCCGGAGTGGCGGCGGCCCACAGCCCTTCCACCATGGCGGCGACGGCGGCTGGCCATCCACCTCCCCGCGCAGAACGGCGTCCCCACTGGCGCCGCAGCACGACCATCCAGCGGGCATGACGTCGCCTGGCCGCGGACAGGCTCCCCCCGCTCGACGCCGCTGCCCCGGGCCACCACCAAGCTCGGCACGCCGCTGGCCCGGGCCGCCACCCCTTCCCATCCTGTACTGCCTCTTCCACTACGCGGCGACGGCGTTTCCCTGGTAGCGCCGAGTTCTTCTTCCCCAACGGCTGCAGCGGTGACAGCCATGCATCGGGATGATTCATCCGATTCCATCTGGCCCGTAGAGCGCCATGGCTACCGCTGAAGCTCGCATGACCCCAGCCTGGCACTCGCGTGCATGCCCCTGGCCAGGCCGCCTGCCATGGCTGCCGACGCCTCCTGTGCTCTGGTCGGCCGAGTATTGAGAGGTACCGAATGCTCCTGCTGTTCTGTGCAATACCAAATGAATGTTATTTGACAGTGAGAGGTACTGCACGCCGCTCGGCTAAAAACCAGGAGGGCATGCTATATACTATAGAAAAATACCGAGATATACTAAATATCCTAGCAACTATATATGGATACTTTGAAATACTAACAATTGTATATGAATATTGATAACTACTGACAGAAGTTGTGAGAAATACTTAGTAATTTTGTTTCAATTGATGGCAATCCGATGTTATCGTTGCTTTTACCGTGTCGTTGCAGAAGCTTGTGTTCTAATATTTTGTTTCAATTGCTGGCAATATAATGTTACCCTAGCTTGGACCATGTTCTTTTGCTATGCCATTCTACTCTTGTGAACATCATTCTGATGTATGTTGGCCTACCTTTGTGTGACCAAAATCTTGAATGTTATCCAATCTTGGGGAAATCGTGTTGCTTTTTATTATTGCATTATTTGTTATATGTTGTTTCACTCTAGAAATTATGTTGCTTTATCAGAGCTCTCCAACTATATCAGTGGTTTAAACCAGCAGAAATATTCAGTTGTAAGCTTAGGGAGCCCTGACTGTTTCATTTAATCATTTCTAGATGTATCAGTGGTTTAAACCATGCTAGTTTATTGAGAAATATTCAGTTGTAAGATTAGGGAGCCCTGGATGTTTTATTTAATCATTTCGAGATGTATCGGTGGTTTAAACCATGCTGGTTCAGTATCAAATATTCAGCTGTAAGATTAGGAAACCCTTGCTGTTTTATTTAATCATTTCCAGATGTTTCAGTGGTTTAAACTATGCTGGTTCACTAGTATTTCAGTTTCTGTAACAGCAGCCACACCCAGCCTGTTTCATTAAACCTTTACTAGATGTATTAACAACAGATGATTAATTCATATATTAACAAAAGAATTTAATAACTTGAATTACAAACTGTTTTCAAATTCATCCCTTCATGGCTTTTGCCACACCATGCTCACATCCAAATATTTATTATAGGTGTTTAGTTGGTCCAAATTAAATGTTTATTATAAGTGTTTCAGTTGGACCATATATATTGTGCAAGCGTTCTATTTATATGTTGCAGTGGCTAGGTGCAAGCGGTAGAGCTTTACCGCCTGTGACCAAGAGGTCTCGGGTTCAAGCCCCAGCCTCTGCACTTACATTTGTGCAGGGATGGTTGCTGGCTATTTTCTCTTTCCCAGACCCCGCAGTGCGGGAGCCTATGGCACTGGGTACGCCCTCCCAATGGCTATATACACTGTATAAGTGTACGCTCTAAATATTTCAGTTGATCCAAATGTTTATTGCAAGTGTTTCAATTGGTCCATTACAAGTGTTGCTATTTATATGTTGCAGTTACTATATACATATATTGAACGAGTATGTTTTAAATGTATCACCTGTTTCATACGCATGTTGAAGCAACTGCTTCATGTTACAAGTGGCTTTTTTTTACCTATGTTGCAGTAGCTATACACATATATAGCAAAGAGTATGTTCTAAATGTGTCACTTGTTTCATATGTATGTTGGAGCACTTGCTTATGTTACAAGTGTTTTTACCTATGTTGGAGCAGTTATAAACATACTCATGTTGCAGTAGCTATGCACATGTATTGCAAGAGTATGTTGTAAATGTGTCACCTGTTTCATACACATGTTGCAGCAACTGCTTTATGTTGTATGTGTTTTTATTAGCAACTGTATTGTGTCATGCATGTTTATATATTTTATTTGAATTCTTATCTAAATTTTATAAAACTAACTTTGTGCTGTAAATATAGATCACCTCTCTATTTAGCAGCACGTCCACAGCAAGATAATACAAAAGCGAGAGGAAGAGACGATGGTCCCCTACCTGCTGTATGCGTGGGTGCTCCCCATGCGGTCCCCTACCTGCTTCATTTGAGTGCTCCTCCTGCGGTTCCCTGCCTGCTGCATGTGGTCCCCTACTTGTTGCATGTGTGTGGGTCCTCCCCACTCAATGTCCCCCGTCTCCACATGCATGCACGGTCACAAAACGGAGGCGTTCGTCAGAATTTAGGAGAATTTTTATAGGATTTTGTTTGTATTTGATAAAAATTATTTAAATTTTAATTAATTATGTTTAAAATATTTATCTCGTAAAGTATAATTAAACTATATAATTAAATTTTAATTTTATCTATATTTAATATTTTATATACTATTATTTTGATGTAACGAAAAATCTTCTTTTTTAACTAAACAACGCCGGAATCAAAATGTGCACTACCGAGGACGAGTACATGGAATCAAAATGTGCACTACCGAGGACGAGTACATCACGTGTCTGATGCAACAGACATTGGAATCTGGATGGCCGGAGCGGGCGTCCAATAGAATCGATTTTTGGGCTTGTGTCCTGGTGGGCCTTGGACGTCCGAGCGCATGCAGCAACAAACGAGAAGTGACCAAAGCTCCAGAAGCCTCAACCACTCGCTACTCTCTTTGCCAAAGGGCTTTGCGTGCTCCTTGGTTTCCGTGCCCACACCTAAACGTGAAGATATTACCGGACAAGAGCGCCTGCAAACGGAGGGAGTACAGGGGAAAAGAGCGCCTGCAATTGCTAGTACCATCCCCGTCATTCATGACCCATGTCACAAAAGCCAGCCCTTTTGTACAAGCACAATCATAAGTAACTGAATAGAAGATGTTCTCAGAAACGTAACTATGAATGATAGAAGAATTAGTTTCTGTCATCTAGTAGTATTACACCCATGCGACTTACAAAGTTCTGGGGTATACACTGATACTAGCCTAGGCTTTCAAAATTGACAAGCTGTGTTTATTGGGTGTTTGATTTGAGGAATTAATACCATACCTTAAGAGGGTGTTATGTCAAGGAAACAAACCATTCTAGATAAAGTGGTCTATCATAAGTTCATTCCTAAAAATTTGGTGCGAGACTACATTCCTCGTACTATTATAGATTACTAGCTTGTGAGGAATAAATTGATGATGCATCAACTCATTCCATTGTATAAACTAAATAAAAAGTAGAGAGTGAAAGATGATAAACTAACTCAATTCTTAAACCAAATATCCTATAAATTTGTTGGAATAACTTTGTTTTTAAATTAATTAATTACTATTAGTTTGTGAGAAATAAGATTCTGTTCTATAAGCCAAATTAAAAAAAGTAAGGATTAGAGATGATGAACGAACCATTCCAAGTACCAAACACTCTATTACTAACTTGGTGACATTCGTAGTTTCTGAGCTCGTACTGGTCCAGCTGATATTTCCAGGCCATCGCACCCAAACGTTCGAGTTCGAAAGGGAAAGAAGCATTACTGGACATGACCTGCTGCAACATATACAAAATTATCTCACTAATTACGACTCCAAATACCTGCAGCACTGCTCTCTTTCTTTTTAGAGAACATTTTTTTTTGAGGAATGGTAAGCGTAATAAAGCAACTGATGTCCAGGGGCCGGGGCCCAAGCCCCAAAGTAGACCGAATGTGCGCCTCAATGTACGTGGGCCGATTTCTGAATAGGCTTGGTGCCATATGGAGCCCAACTTTTATAGATGCCAAAAGGTGAACCTCACCGGAGGGATGTTTTGGTCGAATTGTTTCCTTCTTTCCTTCTTTCTTCACGAACTATTTTGTGGGCCAAGTTCGGTCCACATACATATTCAGCCCAAAAATATGATTAGTTAGATAGGTTAACCAGATTACTTCTCCTTATAGAGAATTTTCACGTTGTATTTGGATTTATTTGCATTCATAAACATCTTATTTGCTGCCAGCATAAATGTATAATTTATTTATTTATAATATTTTTAAATGGTATATGGTATTTTTAGCTATTTTATGGGGGCCATAGTATATTTAAATTTAGTCGAGTACACAAATTTATTGTTCAACGTGTACAAACTTTAGTTCTATTTTTCATTCCATAGGTGCATATTCAAAGTTGTAATTGATCTATACAATATTTTTATTATTTATATTACTGGTTGCATGTCCCAATTTCACATAGGTGTGATTGGTTTCTTACATTAGGTTTGACCTTAGATCTTATGCAACATAACTGAAGCCAACATAAATGTATGAAATATCTTGGTGTTTTGTTGTCCTGTACAAGTAGTAAGCTGTGTTAGTAACCTTGTGTTTGTCTACTTACAATATTTTAAATTGCAGGCTATAGCATTTAGTAGAAAGATATGCTCAACCAATATAGCGCTATAGTATAATTTGGCATGCCATGATTTTGCTTTGGTAAGAATTGAATCTCAACCAAGCAGGCCCTTAGTACAAGGATGTTGTAGTGGCACCTGTCACCAGCTGCTATAGTGTTGCTATAACTTAAGTAAGGTTTTGTTTTAAAGTTTTTATTGCACTATATACTCCCTCTATTTTAAATTATAAGGCGTTTTGATATTTTTAGATACGTAATTTTTTATATACTTAGATATACACTATGTCAACATATCTAGAAATGAACCAAAATATTTTATTTAAAATGGAGGGAGTACTAAGAAATGTAAGTGCAATCGTAAGTTCCGTTTCACTGCTCCATGGCTAAATTGGCTATAAAATAATATTCTAGTTTTTTTTACTGTCTGTACTTTTCTAAATTATAACTCATCTTGTTTTTTTCTAGATATTATATATCTAAATGCGTAGAAAATATAAAAATGAATAGAGGGGCCGGGGTATTTCCTTGACAAGTAGTGGATGCTTTGTTCGTTTATAGTAAAAACTAAAGTTGTTAAGGTTCAGAACTCTTTAAACATAACGTGCTGTACTGCCGTCAAGTGTCAACGCTGCTTCTACATGCTTTTGTCTTGTAGCAGTCCAGACATACCCAATCCTTCAAGCTATATACTACAGTACCTGATTTAAAGAAAATTAAAGACTTACCCGAAGAATCAGAGGTTCGGACGCACCACGCGGCAGCTCAACTGTTCTTGAATCCACATTGCTTTTTGGGCGCTGAGCCGCTCTTCCAGGTTCCAACATACTACTTTGCAATTCTCAAAAAAAAAAAAAAAAACACTACTTTGCCACATAGAAAAAAGGTGCTGGGTCCTTGAAAATCGTCCAACTAACCCCCATTTTCCTATGGAATACTGCAGTGAGGTTCCTATAGGTGTCCATTTCATAGGAACCCAATTAGTGCATGTGCAGCCCCGGATCGGGCACCAAGGATGACTTGTCAGAGAGGAGCAAGAGAGCTTGCTAGTTTAGCACGGAAGCTTGTAACCTGCTGGCACTAGTTTAGCACGAAACCTTTTTTTAGTGACCGGATAAGAAGTAGGGAGAGAGAAAGGAAGATTGAGTTTACTGCAACTCATTTTGGGACCCGCAGCTTACGTGGTCAACATGATGTGGAGTTGCTAGTACTTGCTAACAAGGGCATGTACATTGCGACACTTATGTGGTCTTGTACAAATTTGAAGCGATGTTATGTAGATTTTTTTTCTTGGTGTGGATGAAAGAGAGAGGAAGATTGAACGGAAATATATTGTTGTTTCACAAAACAATCTTCTCATGAACTAAAATTTAGGACTATATGTGACAACTATTATATCATTATGTATGAGTTGCTATTGCCATGCAACTAACAACTTTGCTTTTATTCAACACATAATAAGGAATTGTAAGTTACTCGAGACAACTTTTACAAAACTACCATTGCACATATTGTCTGTTATGTCGTATTAAAACTATGTGGAACTACATGAGTATAAGAGACCAATATACCTCCCTAAGTAAGAGACACAAACGTAGGTAGCGTGTAATAGATGGGTATTTCACGTGACATTCGCATTAATTGAGGGTCTTTCCATTACATGACTATGCCCCCAAATTAGGGGGTCATGGTTTATTAGATGTCTGTTGATAGTATACCGATATTTCTTAGTCATATATGTCTCATATGTCGTAGACATGTTTTGACGCTAAACTTTGCCAAAAGTATGATGCTATGTTTGTTGCCTATTTAGTTTTTGTGGTTTCCATATTTTACCTAAACTCAATTATGTCAGAGTTAAAAACTCAACCAAATATACTCAGTTTGATGTGTTTAGAATTTCTACATACCAGACACAATTATTCCTGAATTTTTCCTCCATCTTTTCATTCATCTATGTTGTGACAAGACTCTTATTTCTTTCATGTAATTAATATTCATATTCAATTATTGAAAGATTCAGAGTTAAGCATTGATAGATTTGAAGTCGCCCAACTAGAAACAGTGGACATCTCAACATGTACAACCCATTACATCATCGAAATCAAGGCATCAAGAATATGCATTACAGAGTTCAAAACATCATAGGCCAGAAGAATATGCACCATAATGACATTGCAGTGGTCAAAATGACAGTAGTAGGAATAGAGAAGCAGTTCAGTCAGGAAAAATGGCATATGCTCAGTTAACATAGAAATACATAGCATCACAGGTAGTAGACAAAATTCAGCTCAATTTGGAATCATTGGCAATGGCATATGCTCAGTTTAAAAATCACATTGCATCATCGACAGCAAAGTCATAATGGCAGCTCAGAACAAAATCAAGTTCGTCATAGGCAGCTCAGAACAGTAATTCAGTTCATCTCAAATTGGCCATCTCAAATTCAAAACAGGAAAGAATTCATATGAAACCTCCTGGTGACACGCTCGGTGGAGGATAGATGGCCGGTGCAGAGTTCCATGAGGCCTGTGGGGTCACGGACGGCGGCAGGCGGCCGGGACGGCGGTCAGAGCTAGGGTGGAGTAGAGGACTGCAGTGAGGACGTGGACGGAGCTGCGAGGATGGACCCAGCAACGTCGGTAAGGCCAAAGGAGCGAACGACGTCGGAGATCCCAACGGCGTCTAGAGTTCCGGCCGGGTGGCGGTGGACCTCCCGACGCCATGTAGGGTTCCGAGCGGGCGACAGTGGTGCTCCCGGTGGCGGCGGCCCTTCCAGCGCCATGTAGGGTTCCAAGCGGGTGACGGGGGTGCTCCTGGTGGCGGCAGCCCTCCCGGCGCCATGCAAGGTTCCGAGCGGGCGGCGATGGTGCTCCCGGTGGCGGCGTGTCGGCGATGGCGGCACGACGGCGGAGTTAGGGTTACCCCGGCGGTGGAGGAGGAGCTAGGGGGATGCAGAGCAGGATGTCCGGGAGTGAGAGAAGAGGATGGGGGTGGGGGAGCAGTAGGTCAGTGGCGGCGATGGAGGAGGAGGAGCTCAACGGCGGCGATGGCGGCACAGCGGTGATGATTCAAAATTACGGCAGCCCTTCGGGGTCGAAATGAACTGTGCGAAGGACTTGGAAAATTTTAGGGGAGGGGGGCCGGTTTATATAGGCAAATCTTTACCACAGCGGGCAACCTAAGGTGCCCGCTGCGGTAAAGTGTTTCTATTTTTTAAATAAAAAATTGACTTGTTCAAATTGGTTCAAATGAGAGGCTAAATAACCCCAAATGAAAAAATTTTGAATACCACTTTTTGTTAAACTCATCAAGATCTACAATCCATATATAGGGCATTTTTCCATTTGAGAAAGTTTAGGTAACCGGTAGTCACAAAATCATGAATCTCTCTTATAGTTTATGAAAGTATAAGAGAGATTGTTCATTTTTGAACTAAACTTTTGTATACTTTCTCAAATGTAAAAAAGACCTATATATCAAATGTATATCTTTATGAGTCTAGCATATTTGTTATTCATGAGTTTTCAAATTTAGACCATCTAGGGTGTCGAAAACTATTAAGTGTTGTGAAAATTTCAAAATTCAAAATTTAAACAGTTCAAACATTGTCAAATGAAAAGTTGACTATAACAACTTAAGTAGATCTTGATGAGATTAGAAGAGTTGGTATTCATGACTTTTCAAGATGAAACTATTTAGGGCTTCAAATAGTAGATTGGAAGTGTCATTTTCTTTAAAATTCAAACTTTGACTTGTCAAACTTGGTCAAACAAGAGACTAGATGACCTCAAATGAAAAACTTTTAAATACCACTTTTGTTAAACTCAATAAGATCTACAATCCATTTATAGGGCATTTTTCATTTGAGAAAGTTTAGGTAACCGATAGTCACAAAATCATGAATCTCTCTTATAGTTTATGAATGTATAAGAGAGATTGTTCATTTTTGAACTAAACTTTTGTATCATTTTCTCAAATGCAAAAATAACCTATATATCAAATGTATATCTCGATGAGTCTAGCATATTTGGTATTCATGAGTTTTCAATTTGAGACCATCTAGGGTGTTAAAAACCCGTTAAGTGCTGTGAAAATTTTAAAATTCAAAATTTAAACAGTTTAAACATTATCAAATGAAAAGTTGACTATAACAACTTAAGTAGATATTGATGAGATTAGAAGAGTTGGTATTCATGACTTTTCAAGATGAAACTATTTAGGGCTTCAAATAGTAGATTGAAAGTGTCATTTTCTTTAAAATTCAAACTTTGACTTGTCAAACTTGGTCAAACAAGAGACTATATGACCTCAGATGAAAAACTTTTGAATACCACTTTTGTTAAACTCATTAATATCTACAATCCTTATATAGGGCATTTTTCCATTTGAGAAAGTGAACGTAAACACTAGTCACAAATAGTGGAGAGTAGTAGATCGCAACACTTAATATAAAATCATGGGGTCACGGGATACATTTGAGTTCAACTTTATTAAATTATCACAACACTTAATACAAAATGATGTCATGGTATATATATGGGTGCCACATTATTACATTATCACAACACTTAGTACATAACTTTGGACACATTATTACATTATCTCATTTTGGTGCAAGCGCTTTCACGGTCCGTGTCTCACCGTCTTTGCGGGTCCATGAATTCACACCGCTCTTGTTGCAAATGACCTTGATGGTCTTGATCTTCTTTGGATATCGATGAGAAGCTGCATCTCTGAGTAGTTGTTGTACTGTTTGGGGCTTTGGACCCCATCAGCTCCCACGACCCGCTGCATTCCTGAAACGACCACTTGCCTCTTTGTGTCAGGTGGATATATAAAGTAGGCCACTTGCGTGACATTAGTTGCTAGTACCCACTGATCATCTTTGTAGCCAGTACTTTTTAGGTTTACTGTGGTTATCCCATAATCCTCCACCATAACTGAATTCGGGTTGACCCAGTGGCACCAAAAGGCAGTTAAGCGTAAGTTTTGGCCATAGTCAAGCTCTCATATTTCTTCGATCTGCCCATAGAACTGTACCCCTTGACTTTCATATTGAACAACGCTATTCTATGCCACGCTCTTGTTGTCCTTGTCCTTCGTGTGGAAGCGGTATCCCTTGACATCATACCCTTGCCACGTGGTGACATGGCTGGACGGGCCTCGCGCAAGCTTCTTAATGGTCTCTGTATCTTCAGGAGGGAATCCTTCAAGCGGTATTTCTTGCTCTTTGAACCACTCTATGAAACTTCGCTTGTTCTCTTTCTGTACCCATTCCTCCGTGCGCTGTCCGTCATGAGCGGCGTGGAGCTCTTCTAGGTGCTTATCAATGTATTTGTCTATGCTCACCAAGCTATGGAGGATGCTATAATGAGCCTATTCCACCTCTTTGTTTGGTATATCGGTGCGTACTTTCTGGCCCGTGCACCCAACCCCTGCGATTTTTCCCTCATGCTGGTGGACAGGTAGTCTAATTACCCTCTTTCTTTTAGGAACCTCATGCACCAGTTGATGGACTCCTCGGTAGAGTTGAATATGCCTCGATCATAGATCCCTCCGGGTAAGCACGGTTATGTACATATCTGTTGAGGGTGGACATGAATCGCTCGTACGTCCACATCTGATGCAGGTACATGGGGCCTCGCTACTCGATCTGGTCGACCATGTGCACCATCAGGTGTGGCATCATGTCAAAGTAAGCCGGTGGAAATAACATCTCCATCTGGCATAGGTTCTCCACGACGAACTCCCTCAGGGCAGGCAGCTCGGCCTTATCGATGACCTTCTGGGTGATATAGTTAAAGATGTATGACATCCGTGTAATTACCATCTTCACGTACTTTGGACCGATAGCCCTGATTAGTATTGGAAGGAACACCGTCAGCATGATGTGGCAGTCGTTTGAGTTGTACCCGCTCATTGTGAGGTCTTTCATGGAGACCAGGCTCTTGATGTTGGAAGAGAATCCTGTTGGCACCTTGATACCCCTCGCCAATTTGCAAAAGGTCATCCTCTTGTCAATCGTTAGGTTGTAGGCCGCCCCCGGGATATCGACTTTACCATTCTCAGGTTTGCTCGGGTGAAATTCGTGCCTGATGCCCATGTAGACAAGATCCTGCCATGCCTCAAGACCATCCTTTGTCTTTCCTGGGATGTTGAGCAGGGTACCGATCATGCTCTCAAACACATTCTTCTCGTGGTGCATGCAGTCGATGGCATGGGGTGAGTGTAGTGTCCTCCAATATGGCAGGTACTTGAAGAAAATCGACTTCTTCTTGAAAAGAACGGCGGGGACCATGGGCGATGCTTCCTCCGTCGTATCCGGCCGCTTTTACTTTCTGGTCTGCCTCTTTCCCTTCTCCTCTGGTGGTGGGGGCTTCTTCTTTTTGCTGAACTTGATCTGTCCATATCCTTCACAATCTCATACACTTTTGGCCCCCACTTAGTCTGCGTCAATGGTTGATGCTACGGCTCGTACCGGTTATCGATGTATTGGTTCCAAGCACTTTTTCTATACCTATGCTTAGCCACAAGGAATCGCCTGCGCCTCATGTACACCGTCTTGATGGACCCCTTGAGGTAAGTGTAGCAGGTCCCGTCGATGCACACCACACAGCCGGTCTTTCCTTTGATCTTCCCTAACAGTGAGAAGAGACCGAGGTAATCGGTTATGGTGACAAAGATGATGGATTTTAGGGTGAACTTCTCCTTCCAGGAAGCATCCACAATCTGGACCCCATCATTGAATAGCATCTGCATCTCCTCCATGATCGGCTCTAGGAGCACATCTATATCATTTCTGGGCTGCCTCGGCCCAGAGATAAGCATGGTGATCAGGAGGTACCTGTGCTACTGACATAGATGGGGAGGCAGGTTGTATATGGTGAGGACAACCAGCCAAGTACTATGAGAGTTGCTAAGCTCACCGAACGGGTTCATCCCATTGGTACTCAACGCAAACCAGACGTGCCTGGGCTCGTCACGAAACTCGAGGTGCACATTGTCAAAATCCTTCCACTGCTGGTCGTCGAAGGGGTGCCGCAGCTTGCCATCATCCTTGAGCCAGTCAGGTGATGCATGCCAAGACATGAGCTTCCCATCCTCTGGGTTCCCAAATAGTGCACACAGGCGATCGACCTCGGGCAAGTACCACACCGATAGCGCAGGGCTTTTCCTCCACGTATAACCCTTTTCTTCCTCATCCTGCTCAGTCGAGATCTGCTTGGTGTTGACGGTCCTTATAGTCTATTTTTAACCGTTAATATGTTACTAGAATAAATAGTAGATAGGGCTTTAAACTAACATTTCCACAAGTTTTGGTGTATACTTGACTTACAGGTGTGACATGTGAAAATACACAAAAACCATAAATAAAGCATAAAAGCAGAATGCGAATTCAGAAATACGCAAACAAGACCAAGAGAGGAGCCCACCTTCAGAGCATACCTGGGCCTGATCATAACCGTAGGAGAGGTCCAGGCCCATAAAGGAACTGACCACGCGAAGGCGGTGGCCAGATGGCCCCACCAGGGGACCGGTTGCCCCGGGACCGGCCGCCCCCCTGGTGGCCCCTCCCGGGCCTAGTCCTCTCAGGCGGTGCTTGGGTCGGTTCCCTCAAGACGGTTTCACCTGCTTCCATATGGGGAGACGCACGAACCGTCTTACTTGGGCTATAAATAGCTAGGAGCTCCTCCATTCTAAAGAGACCACGAAGGAGCTCTCTCTCATTCCACTTTTTAAGATGTAGTAGTAGTATTAGCCTAGTTGGGAGCTAGGGAGAGAAGGCTCAAGTTCCGGAGTAGTCCTCGAAGTTCCAGCAATTCTTGCTTTGGTCCTCTATAAGACTCGAGTACTTTTAATATATTTATCTTCTCTACTTTACTAAATTATCAACATGGTTATCTATTCATGCCTTAGTTCTTTAGCTGAGCTTAGTTGATGTTTAGGTTTTATACCTTGGCATGGGTTCTCCGGTCTACCGATTGCTCTAGTTATAAATTGTGACTAGAGTAGTAACCGCTAGTGCAGACATGGTGTTTGGGCTAGCGTGTTACCTAAGATTGCGCCCAGCCCCATGGATAGTTGTGGTAGCCCCGGGGGTGATAGACCCGACAAGTCCTTTGTATTCCAGCATGTTTGGGCTGATGTTTTCATAGGGCTTTTGGCTGCCTGACCCCGGTTACCCCTTCCCATTCTTTTCAAGAACCGAAAAGGAATAGCTGTCCTGAAGTGCCTTGGTGTAACCTTTATGTCTGTTCTTTACTTAGTTATTCCTTTGGTGTGAACTAGAATAGAACCACAGTAAGAGGAGAAAATAAGAATCTTGACCTCTCCTGATGACCTCCTAGCTTAGCTAGTATGCTCTGTATCTTTTATTTAGAGTTCTCCTATGTTTTTCATTTATCAAAACTCCAATCATATCTTTTACCCCACATTAGTCTAGTCAGCATACTAGCTAGCAGATGCATGAAGATACTTATCAACTTCTTTACACATTGCTTCCCTGTGGATAAATACGATACCTCGGAATGCTCCTGGGTGAAAGCTACAACGGTATCTGTTCGCTTGCGGATCTTTCTATGTGCGTTAACTTATACCAATTGGCTTTTTGGTGTAGTCGCTAGGGATGGACTTAAAACCTCCTTACTTAGCGATTGTGCTAAGAAACACCAACAAGCTTTCTGGTGCCATTGCCGGGGAAGCAATGAGGGTTAATGTTTTGATATTTATCTTGATATCTACTAACCTAGTTGCCACTTGCTTTTGTGGGTATATTTATATAAAAAAATTATCACGAGCCCAGGGTGCATTGTCTTTCATGAACAATCAACTCTTTCACCCTGCCATTGCATAGATAGGCATATACATGTGTACACACTAACTCTATGCAGATGGAGAAAAGTCATCGTCAAGAGAAAACCATCCATCACATGTGACGGAACGACTACATTGCATCACTCACAATTCAATCACAAATTGTGAGTGATGAATCAATCAAAGTATGTGAGAACCAACCCAAAACATTTATACATTCTAAATTTATTTTTCACTATTGCATGTTTCTTATTCATCATATATCTAGTGCTTTCTTTGGGTAGCTCCTAGTCTTGGAGCTGTATTCGGGCGCCATTCCTAGTCTAGGTAGATGGCAATTTTATTGCTGTCTATCTACTCGGTGCTCTTAGTCTAGCCTCGTAGTAGACGGATGTTAAACGGGACCATCTCGGCTTCATATTTTTGCTTCACCAATGGTATGATGATACCGTTAGATGGTCCGCGCTACGGGAATCAGCTAAAGCCTAGATTTGCAAGCTTGTCACTCGTTTCAATTCCAGTTTTCAAAACCATGACATGTTTGATTGATCACATTCATTCACCCCTCTTGCATTGTCTTGCATATAAAAATAAAATGCTTCTCCAATTTATCATTCTTTGTTCATACATCCATTTGAATCAATCTCATATTTATCATTTTCATGCTACCTTTTTCTACTCTAGTATGCTTTGGTTGGGAGTGTTGGTCATACCGGATGATCATGCTTCTGTAGGCTTTTTAAATTAAGCATGGTGCTTAGGTTAATTAGCCTACCTGATTCAAATTAGACATGGAGTCTAGTTTGATTTTTGAATGAAGATTACCAGTTAGACTTTGGTTGTATGCCTGGACTAACCCCTGTAGGAAAATCTCAAATCCATAAGGGTAAGTCTTTGAGATGAATTCATAACAGAGAAAAATCAAAAGTTCATTTGGTGAACTTGATTAAAACCTTGATCAAAATAAATATATATATAATCATAAAGCCGCCAAAATCAAATGAGGATCCCAATGGTGCGGTGACAACAAGAAGTGCAGTCATCCTCGTCCATCTCTAGGATGAGAAGATGCAAATTCAAGCTCGAATGTCAATGGAGAATTCCTTGCTCAGCGGACTTAAAATGGTGAGTCCTTGCTGAAGGTAAATCGGTATTTATTTCATATTTGATTCCCAACTTTTGATTTGATTAACCTTCCACCAAAATAGCCTTTACATAAAAAAACCTTAATTTTAAAAAAAGTTTTGCATAATTACAAATGCAAGTTTTGCTTTCAAGATTTAAAATAAAAAATATTTTTGATAATGAGTAAACAATAATTTTGAAAATGAAATAAACAATAATAATAAATAAGATAATATTTTGTTTTCATAATAATCGTGTTTAGCTTAGATTTACTTTTTTCGAATAAATGTAATAAACTCTCCCTATCTCCCAAAACAATAAAAATATATATACATATATATAATCTTGGTGCTAGAGAAAGTTCCCTTCGGGTATTCTTTACCACTAACAATCATAGAAACGAAGGATGAACGATGTCTAGAAACATGGGTGCTACAATACATACTGA
Source organism: Bothriochloa decipiens (assembly GCA_023333625.1). Classification (NCBI taxonomy): domain Eukaryota; kingdom Viridiplantae; phylum Streptophyta; class Magnoliopsida; order Poales; family Poaceae; genus Bothriochloa; species Bothriochloa decipiens. Next base: position 4,978 of record JALGXP010000259.1, on the reverse strand, counting down.
GGAGATGCATCAGCATTCACACTTGGTGTTTGTTGTCAAATGACAAAAACCCAAGTGTGGGGGACCTGACCCAACCACGCCACCGGTGCAGCATCTTCAAAGAAATCCACATATGCTACCAGTACAAATACTCAGGTATGAAAAGTTAGATACAAAAATAAGTGTGGAGGAGATCTCTCATGCATAACTCAAACAAATTCGAGATCTCCCCAACACATTACACAAACGTCAAGCAACCCATCGTACAGAAGGACAAGACAAATGACTTTCATAAGCTCCTTCATCTTCAACGTTGGTTTGTGTAACTCTACCCTCTCTCTTAATGTTTTGAATTTTATCATTTAAAAAATTTAAAAAGGCAAAATTTTTTGATGCTTCATCTCCATGCCATCCTATAGTTAAAATTTGCATATTCTTTATTCCTTGCCAATATTCCTACAACTTGTGAACACTTATCATAGGGACCCCATTTTATCTAAGTAATTGACGAATGAGATATAGTAGGATGACATAATGCTTGCTCATTTCTTACAAAGAACTTGGGATTTATTTTACAAAGAAAAAAACAAAATAGCATGTTCCTTGAATGATATGCAAATACCTACCAAGGCCATATATGATCTATCATGACAAAACCTTCCACATATGCCTCTTACTTTGTGTTGAGTTTGGTCAAGTTTTGTGACCCCTGTCGAGAGAAGTTTCATGCTCACAAGATCAGAATTCACGCACCCAAAAATAAATTTGCCAACTCTTACATTGAGAGTTGCGCACAACATTCATTCATTCATCCACCAAATAATTACACTACTCCTACCCTGGGAGTAGGCGCAAAACATGTCTTCACTTAGTTGCACCCAAAAATGTTCTACTCTCACACTGGGAGTGAACCAAAAAATATGCTTGTTAGGTTTCATCTAAATAATTGCTCTGAATCCTTGTTCACATCTCTCTTAAAAGTTTGTGTTGCAAATAGAGGCGTGAGGCTATAAAAAAAGTAAAGAGAGCTAGCTTATGTCCTCATAGAAATTCTTGTAAGTCCTAATAAAGAGGGAGATGTGTTTTAAAGAGCATAGTAGAATTAGGTTAGACACCATATAAAACCACCACAGTTTTTCCACATACATGCACATTCTAATCTAAGAGTATGACGTTTCCCTCTGGTGAGGTCCGGGATTTGACTTGACGACATATGCAAGGTAAGTGTGCCTTAGAATTTTCATTCCTATCTAAAGCTCTAGATAAACCTTTTTAGAGGCAGGATGATCAAGTGAAGGCAATCCCTCTATATGCCTTGGTGAGGAACCACTTACAAATATGAGCGACTTGAGAGAATCATTCAAGGAACAAAAGCTATCTTTATGTTTTCAAAACTATACAAAAACCCAAGTTTCTAAGCAGGGATAGAGTGAGAAGATTTGAATCCAGGCTATTTCATTTTTCAATTGCCCAAGATAACTTGGTAGACACTTGGAAGTTCACAGGTTCAGGTGAAGTTTGGAATAACTTGTATGCAGATTTTTACAATCAAGGAGATAAACCCACTTAGTCCTTGAAACCTTTACTCGAGGATGAGCAAAGGACTAAGTGTGGGGGAACTTATTGACGGTCCTTATAGTCTATTTTTAACCACCAATATGTTACTAGAATAAATAGTAGATAGGGATTTAAACTAACATTTCCACAAGTTTTGGTGTATACTTGACTTGCAGGTGTGACATGTGAAAATACACAAAAACCATAAAGAAAGCATAAAAGCAGAATGCAGATTTAGAAATACGCAAACAATACCAAGAGAGGAGCCCAACTTTGGAGCATACCTGGGCCTGATCGTAACCACAGGAGAGGTCCAGGCCCATAAAGGAACTGACCATGCGAAGGCGGTGGCCAGATGGCCCCACCAGGGGACCGGCTGCCCCGGGACCGGCCGCCCCCATGGTGGCCCCTCCCAGGCCTAGTCCTCTCAAGCGGTGCTTGGGTCAGTTCCCTCAAGGCGGTTTCACCTGCTTCCATATGGGGAGACGCACGAACCGTCTTACTTGGGCTATAAATAGCTAGGAGCTCCTCCATTCAAAAGAGACCATGAAGGAGCTCTCTCTCATTCCACTTTTCAAGATGTAGTAGTAGTATTAGCCTAGTTGGGAGTTAGGGAGAGAAGGCTCAAGTTCCAGAGTAGTCCTCAGAGTTCCAGCAATTCTTACTTTGGTCCTCTGTAAGACTCGAGTACTTTTAATATATTTATCTTCTCTACTTTACTGATTTATTCACATGGTTATCTATTCATGCCTTAGTTCTTTAGCTGAGCTTAGTTGATGTTTAGGTTTTATACCTTGGCATGGGTTCTCCGGTCTACTGATTGCTCTAGTTATAAATTATGACTAGAGTAGTAACCGCTAGTGCAGACATGGTGTTTGGGCTAGCATGTTACCTGAGATTGCACCTAGCCCCACGGATAGTTGTGGTAGCCCTGGGGGTGACAGACCCGATAAGGCCTTTGTATTCCACCATGTTCGGACTGGTGTTTTTATAGGGCTTTGGGCTGCCTGACCTCGTGTGGCAGAACCTCCTAAATCATATGGCCCACATGCATCATTATTGTCTAAACAGACTCCTAATAACCATGAATGTGTGCCATGAGACTTAAAAGGTCTTTTCCTAAATCATCTACGATCCTCCGAGCAGGATCAATCATTACAAAGAGACATTGCAGTATTACAACAGTTTTATACAAATAAGATATTTTGGAGTAAAATAGCTGAAGGATTACAATAACATAAATTTACAAATAATTTATTTCAAAACTTACAAACCATAAGTTTGATTATTACAAACCATAGTAGTAGTGGAGTAGCGATAGATAACTTTATTATAATACCAGGCGATAAGCTCTGCCCAAGAGCCAAACATCCTACTCGTCGTCACTTTACGCAACGACTGTCATGTAGCAGGATGCGAAGCACTCCTGCCCATGAAACTCACCTGCAACAAGGGTTCAACAAACCCTGAGTACAAAAGTACTCAACAAGACTAACCCGACAATAAAGAGGGGTGAAGACTCAAAAATGCAGGCTAGAGGGACAAGGTAAGTGAAACAACCTTGATTTCCGCGAAGGGAAATCCACAGTGTCGGAGTGTAATATGACCATTTAAATCACATTACCTGATAATAGTTGAATCCATAATCCATACATCGAACAAAAGAGAGCGAATAGAGGGAGTTACAATAACTTATTACATCGCCACAGGGCGGAATCAGAGTTCATGCAGCAAAATAGTAAAAGCTTGAGGTGTGGAAGCTATCTTCTTCTCTCCAACTTGAGCGTAGACATGAAACCCTCAATCACTGTACTTCCCAGATGAGTACTCACTCCTTGAACCTGAAACCAAATTTTCAGTATGATTTGTACTGGCCACACTCCCACCCTATGCATTGCTTTGTGGAAGTGGATGCAAAAAATAAGGGTATCTCAAAAGGAACCTATAAGGCTGGGGTTTCCTATGAATTGTTCAAGTATATAAAACAAAAGTATAGTAAACAAGTTTTAAACACAAACCCATTCCCTTCATCTATCTCCATCCATATCTGTAGCATCATCTCATCTCCCCCAACACCCTCTCAGACTCTGGTCGACAAGCCAACTCCCTCTTGGCTTGCCTCAACGGCCCGCAGCCCTCAAACTGGCTCACGGCTAGAAATCACACTCAGAGGAAGGTAGAACACTCCACTCACTAGTCCGGTGCATGCGAAACATAGGAAAGGTCCATAGCCGAGGATTCGGCATATGTATCGATCGATCAACCATACACTCTGCAGAGGTTTCACTAATCCACCAGATAACCATCATCGATGCACGCGCGCACCTAGGCAGATTTCGGGCGCCTACTGCCATAGGCGATGCCACTCTACCATCCAGCACTGGATCACTGGAACTGTGAAGAGAGCATGTATCCGCTCCCGAAGAGGATGCCATGCCATGTACCCACTCCCGAAGGGGGTGCCATGATCGTCTCGGTAGGGTGTTAGCTCCATCCCATGCATATACCTTCCTATCACTTCTCGCCTAGCAGTAGTGGCATCGACCTATCCAGCGGTTCGGTCGTCTCCCCCCCATGGAGAGCGAGTGGAAAGCAAGAGATTCCTAGGTCCGGATACCAGCGCAACAGTTCCTAGATTTGACCAAACTGGGATATCTTCATCAGGGTTTATCTTTAACGTGCTACCACGGCACCTTCATCCCGGGCTCCACCTCTCAGAGGATCACACCCAAGGACCACCATCACATCTCAGTTAGCCCGCCACAGGCTCCTCTCATGGGAATGTCCAGAACCATTCCCTGGCAAGACTTGCTCCAAAAGCTCGTCGTAGATCCCAGCTCGATTGACTCAACCCTCACCCTACTCCCTGCCGTAAGCCCCACCCCAAACCCGAATACAACATCATCAGCTCACATGCCCATCTGAAACATCAACTCACACATCCAGCCTGGCACCCTCCAGGCCTTCCTCGGGTTCATCACATCGCATCAAAATGTAAGCGAGTGAAGTATAGAAATATAAGTATAGCAGATAAGCAGGTGGCTATCATAACAGTGGGTAAGCAGGTGATAGTTTACAACAAGGTAGGGCTCATCAAATAAGTACTCTATCATGCAGTCCTAGCACAGGCATAGCATTATAGCAACATGAATTTAAAGCACTAGCCATTCTATAGTTGTCATGCGTAATGGGATCTACGAGGTTGGATGGTGTGTGGCACCTTCACTGACGTAGCTGTCGGACTTCTCCTGGTAGTCACTGTCGTCAGACTTGTCCTCGCTCAAGCCTGTAACGAGATTTAACGGTCGTAGAAGCGACCCCTATAGATTAGCACAAAGAACGAATGCAAAATAGAAGATCCAAATACACTCAAACATAGCCTAGATAGATAGGGCTCGATTTATAGAAAATTTGGATATGTGGATCATAATTTTCTGAGCTC
>JALGXP010000258.1:16791-30156 GCA_023333625.1 Bothriochloa decipiens | reverse complement strand
CCCAGCCCTGTAGAAATTGTGTGAACAGAAGGAGTCAGCTATTTCTAATCTGAAAGTTGATAAAAAGACCATTTTAGAACTCAATTTTTATTGGTTCAAGACAACTCCCAGGACCGAAATGCCTCCATATCAAAAACTAATCACTCTAGCTTCTTTAACAACTCTTTGAACATCCATTTAAACCCCTAGCCCCATAGAAATTGAGTGAACAGCTGGAATCATCTATTTCTAATTCAAAAGTTGATAAAAAGACCATTTCAGAACTCAGTTTTTATTGGTCTATGACAACTCCCAGGATCAAAATGCCTCCATATCAAAAACTAATCACTCTAGCTTCTTTAACAAATCTTTGAACATCCATTTAAACCCATAGACCCATAGAAATTGAGTGAACAGATGGAGTCAGCTGTTTCTAATCTGAAAGTTGATTAAAAGACCATTTCAGGACTCAATTGTTATCGGTTTGCGATAACTCCCATGAATGAAATGCCTCCATATCAAAAACTAATTGCTCTTGGTTATTTATCAACTCTTTGAACATTAATTTAAACCCCTAGACCCATAGAAACTAAGTGAACAGGTGGAGTCAGCTATTTCTAATCCGGAAGTTGATTAAAAGGCTATTTTAGGACTCAGTTTTTACTGGTTTACGATAACTCCCTGGATTGAAATGCCTCCATGTCAAAAACTAATTGCTCTAGCTTCTTTTACAACTCTTTAAACACCCATTTAAACCCATAGCCCCAGAGAAACTGAGTAAACAGATGGAGGTCAGGACTCAATTCTTATTGCTTTGCAATAATTCTAGGAATTAAATGCCTCCATATCAAAAACTAATTGCTCTAGGTTATTTGCCAACTCTTGGAACAACCATTTAAGCACCTAGCCTAATAGAAACTGAGTGAACAGGTAGAGTCAGTAATTTCTAATCCAGAAGTTCATAAAAGCCTATTCAGGACTTAGTTTTTATTAGTTTGTGACAACTCTCAGGATTGAAGTGCCTCCATGTCAAAAACTAATCACTCCAGCTTCTTTATCAACTCTTTGAACTTCCATTTAAATCCCTCGCCCCAAAGAAACTGAGTGAACTGGTGGAGTCAGCTATTTCTGTTCTGGAAGTTGGTAAAAAAGCATATTAAGGACTGCGTTTTTATTGGTTTATGACAACTCTAAGGAACGAATTGCCTCCATATCAAAAACTAATCACTCTAGCTTCTTTATCAACTCTTTGAACCTCCATTTAAACCCATAGACCCATAGAAATTGAGTGAACAGATGGAGTCAGCTACTTCTAATCTGAAAGTTGATTAAAAGACCATTTCAGGACTCAATTGTTATCGGTTTGCGATAACTCCCAGGAATGAAATGCCTCCATATCAAAAACTAATTGCTTTAGGTTATTTATCAACTCTTTGAACATTAATTTAAACCCCTAGACCCATAGAAATTGAGTGAACAGATGGAGTCAGCAATTTCTAATCTAAAAGCTGATAAAAAGACCATTTCATGACTCAGTTTTTATTGGTTTAGGATAGCTCCCAGGATCGAAGTACCTCCATGTCAAAAAATAATCACTCTAGCTTCTTTATCAACTCTTTGAACATCCATTTGAACCCCTAGCCCCACAGAAACTGAGCGGACTGGTGGAGTCAGCTATTTCTGCTCTGGAAGTTGGTAAAAAGCACATTAAGGACTGAGTTTTTATTGGTTTGCGACAACTCCCAGGAACGAAGTGCCTCCATATCAAAAACTAATCGCTCTAGCTTCTTTATCAACTCTTTGAACATCCATTTAAACCCCTAGCCCCATCGAAATTGAGTGAACAGATGGAGTCAGCTATTTCTAATCCGAAAGTTGATAAAAAGACCATTTCATAACTCAATTTTTATTGGTTTAAGATAACTCCCAGGACCGAAATGCCTCCATATCAAAAACTAATCACTCTAGCTTCTTTAAAAACTCTTTGAACATCCATTTAAACCCCTAGCCCCATAGAAATTGAGTGAACAGATGGAGTCAGCTATTTCTAATCCGAAAGTTAATAAAAAGACCATTTCAGAACTAAGTTTTTATTGTTTTATGACAACTCCCAGGATCAAAATGCCTCCATATCAAAAACTAATCACTCTAGCTTCTTTAACAACTCTTTGAATATCCATTTAAACCCATAGACCCATAGAAATTGAGTGAACAGATGGAGTCAGCTATTTCTAATCTGAAAGTTGATTAAAAGACCATTTCAGGACTCAATTGTTATCGGTTTGCGATAACTCCCAGGAATGAAATGCCTCTATATCAAAAACTAATTGCTCTAGGTTATTTATCAACTCTTTGAACATTAATTTAAACCCCTAGACCAGTAGAAATTGAGTGAACAGATGGAGTCAGCTATTTTTAATCTAAAAGTTGGTAAAAACACCATTTCACGAATCAGTTTTTATTGGTTTACGATAACTCCTAGGATAGAAATGCCTCCATGTCAAAAACTAGTCACTCTAGGTTATTTATCAACTCTTTGAACATCCATGTAAACCCCTAAGCCCACAGAAACTGAGTGAACAGGTGGAGTCAGCTATTTCTAATCTGGAAGTTGATAAAAAACCATATTCAGGACTCAGTTTTTACTGGTTTACAATAACTCCCTGGATTGAAATGCCTGTATGTCAGAAAAAAATTGCTCTAGCTTCTTTTACAACTCCTTAAACACCCATTTAAACCCATAGCCCCACAGAAACTGAGTAAACAGATGGAGGTCAGGACTCAGTTATTATTGTTTTGCAATAACTCCTAGGAATGAAATGCCTCCATATCAAAAACTAATTGCTCTAGGTTATTTGTCAACTCTTGGAACAACCATTTAAACCCCTAGCCCCATAGAAACTGAGTGAACAGGTGGAGGCAGCAATTTCTAATCAAAAAGTTGATAAAAGCCTATTCGGGGCATAGTTTTTATTGGTTTATGATAACTCCCAGGATCGAAATGCCTCCATGTCAAAAACTAATCACTTTAGCTTCTTTATCAACTTGTTGAACATCCATTTAAACACCTAGCCTCATAGAAACTGAGTGAACAGGTGGAGTCAGCTATTTCTAATCTGGAAGTTGATTAAAAGGCTATTTCAGGACTCAGTTTTTACTGGTTTACGATAACTCCCTGGATTGAAATGCCTGCATGTCAGAAAATAATTGCTCTAGCTTCTTTTACAACTCCTTAAACACCCATTTAAACCCATAGCCCCACAGAAACTGAGTAAATAGATGGAGGTCAGGACTCATTTATTATTGTTTTGCAATAACTCCAAGGAATGAAATGCCTCCATAGTAAAAACTAATTGCTCTACGTTATTTGTCAACTCTTTGAACATCCATTTAAGCCCCTAGCCCCACAGAAACTTAGTGAACAGGTGGAGTCAGCTATTTCTGCTCTGGAAGTTGGTAAAAAAGCATATTAAGGACTGAGTTTTCATTGGTTTGCGACAACTCCCAGGATCGAAGTGCCTCCATATCAAAAACTAATCGCTCTAGCTTCTTTATCAACTCTTTGAACATCCATTTAAACCCCTAGCCCCATAGAAATTGAGTGAACAGATGGAGTCAGCTTTTTCTAATTCGAAAGTTGATAGAAAGACCATTTCAGAACTCAATTTTTATTGGTTTAAGACAACTCCCAGGACCGAAATACCTCCATATCAAAAACTAATCCCTCTAGCTTCTTTAACAACTCTTTGAACATCCATTTAAATCCATAGACCCATAGAAATTGAGTGAACAGATGGAGTCAGCTATTTCTAATCTGAAAGTTGATTAAAAGACCATTTCAGGGCTCAATTGTTATCGGTTTGCGATAACTCTCAGGAATGAAATGCCTCCATATCACAAACTAATTGCTCTAGGTTATTTATCAACTCTTTGAACATTAATTTAAACCCGTAGACCCATAGAAATTGAGTGAACAGATGGTGTACGCAATTTTTAATCCAAAAGTTGATAAAAAGACCATTTCATGACTCAGTTTTTATTGGTTTAGGATAACACCCAGGATTGAAATGCCTCCATGTCAAAAACTATTCACTCTAGGTTATTTATCAACTCTTTGAACATCCATGTAAACCCCTAGGCCCATAGAAATTGAGTGAACAGGTGGAGTCAGCTATTTCTATTCTGGAAGTTGATAAAAAAAGCATATTCAGGACTTAGTTTTTATTGGTTTGTGATAACTTCCAGGATCAAAATGCCTTCATGTCAAAAACTAATCACTCTAGCTTATTTATCAACTCGTTGGACATCCATTTAAACACCTAGCCCCATAGAAACTGAGTGAACAGGTGGAGTCAGCTATTTCTAATCCGGAAGTTGATTAAAAGGCTATTTCAGAACTCAGTTTTTATTGGTTTACGATAACTCCCTGGATTGAAATATCTCCATGTCAAAAACTAATTGCTCTAGCTTCTTTTACAACTCTTTAAACTCACATTTAAACCCATAGCCCCACAGAAATAGAGTAAATAGATGGAGGTCAGGACTCAGTTTTTATTGGTTTACAATAACTCCTAGGAATGAGATGCCTCCATATCAAAAACTAATTGCTCTAGGTTGTTTATTAACTCTTTGAACAACCATTTAAACCCCTAGCCCCATAGAAACTGAGTGAACAGGTGGAGTCAGTAATTTCTAATCCAGAAGTTGATTAAAAGGCTATTTCAGAACTCAGTTTTTATTGGTTTACGATAATTCCCTAGATTGAAATGCCTCCATGTCAAAAACTAATTGCTCTAGCTTCTTTTACAACTCCTTAAACACCCATTTAAACCTATAGCCCCACAAAAACTGAGTAAACATATGAAGGTCAGGACTCAGTTTTTATTGCTTTGCAATAACTCCCAGGAATGAAATGCCTCCATATCAAAGACTAATTGCTCTAGGTTATTTGCCAACTCTTGGAACAACCATTTAAATCCCTAGCCCCGTAGAAACTGAGTGAACAGGTAGAGTCAGTAATTTCTAATTCAGAAGTTGATAAAAGCCTATTTAGGACTTAGTTTTTATTGGTTTGTGACAACTCCCAGGATTGAAATACCTCCATGTCCAAAACTAATCACTCTAGCTTCTTTATCAACTCTTTGAACATCCATTTAAACCCCTAGCCCCACAAAAACTAAGTGAACAGGTGGAGTCAGCTATTTCTGCTCCGGAAGTTGGTAAAATAGCATACTAAGGACTGAGTTTTTATTAGTTTGTGACAACTCCCAGGAACGAAGTGCCTCCATATCAAAAACTAATCGCTCTAGGTTCTTTATCAACTCTTTGAACATCCATTTAAACCCCTAACCCCATAGAAATTGAGTGAACAGATGGAGTCAGCTATTTCTAATCTGATAGTTGATAAAAAGACCATTTTAGAACTCAGTTTTTATTGGTTTAAGACAACTCCCAGGACCGAAATGCCTCCATATCAAAAACTAATCACTCTAGCTTCTTTAACAACTCTTTGAACATCCATTTAAACCCATAGACCCATTGAAATTGAGTGAACAGATGGAGTCAGCTATTTCTAATCTGAGAGTTGATTAAAAGACCATTTTAGGACTCAATTGTTATCGGTTTGTGATAACTCCCAGGAATGAAATGCCTCCATATCAAAAACTAATTGCTCTAGGTTATTTATCAACTCTTTGAACATTAATTTAAACCCGTAGACCCATAGAAATTGAGTGAATAGATGGAGTCGGCAATTTCTAATCCAAAAGTTGATAAAAAGACCATTTCTGAACTTAGTTTTTATTGGTTTAGGATAACTCCCAGGATTGAAATGCCTCCATGTAAAAAACTAATCACTCTAGGTTATTTATCAACTCTTTGAACATCCATGGAAACCTCTAGGCCCACAGAAACTGAGTGAACAGGTAGAGTCAGCGATTTCTAATCTAGAGATTGATAAAAAAAGCATATTCAGGACTCAGTTTTTATTGGTTTATGATAACTCCCAGGATCGAAATGCCTTCATGTCAAAAACTAATCACTCTAGCTTCTTTATCAACTCGTTGGACATCCATTTAAACACCTAGCCCCATAGAAACTGAGTGAACAAGTGGAGTCAGCTATTTCTAATCCGGAAGTTGATTAAAAGGCTATTTTAGGACTCAGTTTTTACTGGTTTACGATAACTCCCTGGATTGAAATGCCTGTATGTCAAAAACTAATTGCTCTAGCATCTTTTACAACTCTTTAAACACCCATTTAAACCCATAGCCCCACAGAAACTGAGTAAACAGATGGTGGTCAGGACTCAGTTCCTATTGCTTTGCGATAACTCCTAGGAATGAAATGCCTCCATATCAAAAACTAATTGCTTTAGGTTATTTGCCAACTCTTGGAACAACCCTTTAAACCCCTAGCCCCATAGAAACTAAGTGAGCAGGTAGAGTCAGCAATTTCTAATCTAAAAGTTGATAAAAGCCTATTCAGGACTTAGTTTTTATTGGTTTATGACAACTCCCAGGATTGAAGTGCCTCCATGTCAAAAACTAATCACTCTAGCTTCTTTATCATCTCTTTGAACATCCATTTAAACCCCTAGCCCCATAGAAACTGAATGAACAGGAGGAGTCAGCTATTTCTTCTCTGGAAGTTGGTAAAAAAGCATATTAAGGACTGAGTTTTTATTGGTTTATGACAACTCTCAGGACCGAAGTGCCTCCATATCAAAAACTAATCGCTCTAGCTTCTTTATCAACCCTTTGAACATCCATTTAAACCCCTAGCCCCATAGAAATTGAGTGAACAGGTGGAGTCAGCTATTTCTAATCCGAAAGTTGATAAAAAGACCATTTAAGAACTCAATTTTTATTGGTTTAAGACATCTCCCAGGACCAAAATGCCTCCATATCAAAAACTAATCACTCTAGCTTCTTTAACAACTCTTTGAACATCCATTTAAACCCATAGACCCATCGAAATTGAGTGAACAGATGGAGTCAGCTATTTCTAATCCGAAAGTTGATTAAAAGACCATTTCAGTACTCAATTGTTATCGGTTTGTGATAACTCCTAGGAACGAAATGCCTCCATATCAAAAACTAATTGCTCTAGGTTATTTATCAACTCTTTGAACATTAGTTTAAACCCCTAGACCCATAGAAATTGAGTGAACAGATGGAGTCAACAATTTCTAATCCAAAAGATGATAAAAAGACCATTTCAGGACTTAGTTTTTATTGGTTTACGATAACTCCCAGGATTGAAATGTCTCATGTCAAAAACTAATCACTCTAGGTAATTTATCAACTCTTTGAACATCCATGTAAACCCCTAGGCCCACAGAAACTGAGAAAACAGGTGGAGTCAGCTATTTCTAATCTAGAAGTTGATAAAAAAACATATTCAGGACTCAGTTTTTATTGGTTTGTGATAACTCCCAGGATCCAAATGCCTTCATGTCAAAAACTAATCACTCTAGCTTCTTTATCAACTCGTTGAACATCCATTTAAACACCTAGCCCCGTAGAAAGTGAGTGAATAGGTGGAGTCAGCTATTTCTAATCCGAAAGTTGATTAAAATGCTATTTCAGGACTCAGTTTTTACTGGTTTACGATAACTCCCTGGATTGAAATGCCTCCATGTCAAAAACTAATTGCTCTAGCTTCTTTTACAACTCTTTAGACACCCATTTAAACCCATAGCCCCACAGAAACTGAGTAAACAAGTGGAGGTCAGGACTCAGTTTTTATTGCTTTGAAACAACTTCTAGGAATGAAATGCCTCCATATCAAAAACTAATTACACTAGGTTATTTGTCAACTCTTTGAACAACCATTTAAACCCCTAGCCCCATAGAAACTGAGTGAATAGGTAGAGTCAACAATTTCTAATCTGGAAGTTGATAAAAGCCTATTGACGACTTAGTTTTTATTGGTTTGTGACAACTCCCAGGAACAAAGTGCCTCCATGTCAAAAACTAATCACTCTAACTTCTTTATCAATTCTTTGAACATCCATTTAAACCCCTAGCCGCACAGAAACTGAGTAAACAGGTGGAGTTAGCTATTTCTCCTCTAGAAGTTGGTAAAAAAGCATATTAAGGAATGAGTTTTTATTGGTTTGCGACAACTCCCAGGATCGAAGCGCCTCCATATCAAAAACTAATCGCTCTAGCTGCTTTTCAACTCTTTAAACACCAATTTAAACCCATAGCCCCACAGAAACTGAGTAAACAGATGGAGGTCAGGACTCAGTTCTTATTGCTTTGTAATAACTCCTAGGAATGAAATGCCTCCGTATCAAAAACTAATCGCTCTAGCTTCTTTATCAACTCTTTGAACATCCATTTAAACCCCTAGCCATATAGAAATTTAGTGAACAGATGGAGTCAGCTATTTTTAATCGAAAAGTTGATAAAAAGACCATTTCAGAACTCAGTTTTTATTGGTTTAAGATAACTCCCAGGATCGAAATGCCTCCATATCGAAAACTAATCACTCTAGCTTCTTTATCAACTCTTTGAACATCCATTTAAACCCCTAGCCCCATAGAAACTGAGTGAACAGGTAGAGCCAGCAATTTCTAATATGAAAGTTGATAAAAGTCTATTCAGGACTTAGTTTTTATTGGTTTGTGACAACTCCTAGGATCGAAGTGTGCCTCCATGTCAAAAAATAATCACTCTAGCTTCTTTATCAACACTTTGAACATCCATTTAAACCCCTAGCCCCACAGAAATTGAGTGAACAGGTGGAGTCAGCTATTTCTAATCCAAAAGTTGATCAAAAGACCATTTCAGGACTCAATTGTTATTGGTTTGTGATAACTCCCAGAAATGAAATGCCTCCATATCAAAAACTAATAGCTCTTGGTTATTTATCAGCTCTTTGAACATCCATTTAAACCCCTAGACCCATATAAATTGAGTGAACAGAAGGAGTCAGCTATTTCTAATCCAAATGTTGATAAAAAGACCATTTCATGACTTAGTTTTTATTGGTTTACGATAACTCCCAGGATTGAAATGCCTCCATGTCAAAAACTAATCGCTCTAGGTTATTTATTAATTCCTTGAACATCCATGTAAACCCCTAGGCCCACAGAAACTGAGTGAACATGTGGAGTCAGCTATTTCTAATCTGGAAGTTGATAAAAAAAAGCATATTCAGGACTCAGTTTTTATTGGTTTTTGATAACTCCTAGGATCAAAATGCCTCCATGTCAAAAACTAATCACTCTAGCTTCTTTATCAACTCGTTGAACATCCATTTAAACACCTAGCCCCATAGAAACTGAGTGAACAGGTGGAGTCAGCTATTTCTAATCCGAAAGTTGATTAAAAGACTATTTCAGGACTCAGTTTTTACTAGTTTACAATAACTCCATGGATTGAAATGCCTCCATATCAAAAACTAATTGCTCTAGCTTCTTTTACAACTCTTTAAACACCCATTTAAACCTATAGGCCCACAGAAACTGAGTAAACATATGAAGGTCAGGACTCAGTTTTTATTGCTTTGCAATAACTCCTAGGAATGAAATGCCTCCATATCAAAAACTAATTGCTCTATGTTGTTTGTCAACTCTTTGAACAACCATAGAAATTGAGTGAACAGGTAGAGCCAGCAATTTCTAATCCGAAAGCTGATAAAAGCCTATTCAAGATTTAGTTTTTATTGGTTTGTGACAACTCCCTGGATCGAAGTGCCTCCACATCAAAAAGTAATCACTCTAGCTTCTTTATCAACTTTTTCAACATCCATTTGAACCCCTAGCCCCATAGAAATTGAGTGAACAGATGGAGTCAGCTATTTCTAATCTGAAAGTTGATAAAAAAGACCATTTTAGGATCAATTGTTATTGGTTTGCGATAACTCCTAGAAATGAAATGCCTCCATATCAAAAACTAATCACTCTTGGTTATCTATCAACTCTATGAACATCCATTTAAACCCCTAGACTCATATAAATTGAGTGAACAGATGGAGTCAACTATTTCTAATCTGAAAGATGATGAAAAGACCATTTCATGACTCAGTTTTTATTGATTTATGATAACTCCCAGGATTGAAATGCCTCCATGTCAAAAACTAATCACTCTAGGTTATTTATCAACTCTTTGAACATCCATGTAAACCTCTAGGCCCACGAAAACTGAGTGAACAGGTGGAGTCAGCTATTTCTAATCTTGAAGTTGATAAAAAAATAATATTCGGGACTCAGTTTTTATTGATTTGTGATAACTCCCGGGATCAAAATGCCTCCATGTCAAAAACTATTCACTCTAGCTTCTTTATCAACTCATTGAACATCCATTTAAACACCTAGCCCCTTAGAAACTGAGTGAACAGGTGGAGTCAGCTATTTCCAATCCGGAAGTTGATTAAAAGGCTATTTCAGGACTTAGTTTTTACTGGTTTACGATAACTCTCTGGATTGAAATGCCTCCATGTCAAAAAATAATATCTCTAGCTTCTTTTTCAACTCTTTAAACACCCATTTAAATGCACTACCCCACAGAAACTGAGTAAATGGATGGAAGTCAGGACTCAGTTTTTATAGCTTTGCAATAACTCCTAGGAATGAAATGCCTCCATATCAAAAACTAGTTGCTCTAGGTTATTTGTCAACTTTTTGAGCAACCATTTAAACCCCTAGCCCCATAGAAACTGAGTGAACAGGTAGAGCCAGCAATTTCTAATCCGAAAGTTGATAAAAGCCTATTCAGGACTCAGTTTTATTGGTTTGTGACAACTCCCAGGATCAAAGTGCCTCCATGTCAAAAACTAATCACTCTAGCTTCTTTATCAACTCTTTGAACATTTATTTAAAGCCCTAGCCCCACAGAAACTGAGTGAACAGGTGGAGTCAGCTATTTCTGCTCTGCAAGTTGATAAAAAAGCATATTAAGGACTAAGTTTATTTTGATTTGTGAAAACTCCTAGGATTGAAGTGCCTCCATATCAAGAACTAATCGCTCTGGCTTCTTTATCAACTCTTTGAACATCAATTTAAACCCCTAGCCCCATAGAAGTTGAGTGACCAGATGGAGTCAGCTATTTCTAATCTGAAAGTGGATAAAAAGACCATTTCAGGTCTTAGTTTTTATTGGTTTATGACATCTCCCAGGATCGAAATGCCTCCATATCAAAAACTAATCACTCTAGAGTGAACAGGTGGAGTCAGCTATTTCTAATCTAAAAGTCGATTAAAAGGCCATTTCATGACTCCGTTTTTATTGGTTTGCGATAACTCCCAGGAATGAAATGCCTGCATATCAAAAACTAAACACTCTAGGTTATTTATCAACTCTTTGAACATCCATTTAAACCCCTAGCCCCATAGAAATTCAGTGAACAGATGGAGTCAGCTATTTATAATCCGAAAGTTGATAAAAAGATCATTTCAGGACCCAGTTTTTATTTGTTCGCGACAACTCCCATAAACAAAATTCCTCCATGTAGAAATCTAATCACTATAGGTTATTTATCAACTATTTCAACATCCATTAAAACCCTAGCCACACAGAAACTGAGTGAATAGGTAGAGTCAGCTATTTCCAATCTAGAAGTTGATTAAAAGGACATTTTTGGACTCAATTTTTATTGGTTCACAATAACTCCCAGGAATGAAATGCCTCCGTATCAAAAACTAATAACTCTAGGTTATTTATCAACTCTTTGAACATCCATTTAAACCCCTAGCCCCATAGAAACTGAGTGAACAGGTGGAGCCACCTATTTCTAATCTCAAAGTCGATTAAAAGGCCATTTCAGGACTCAGTTTTTATTGGTTTGTGATAACTCCCAGGAACGAACTGCCTCCTTATCAAAAACAAGTCACTCTAGGTTATTTATCAACTCTCTGAACATCCCTTGAAGCTCCTAGCCCCATAGAAATTGAGTGAACAGACGGAGTCGGCTATTTATAATCCAAAAGTTGATAAAAAGATCATTTCAGGAATCTATTTTTATTGGTTTGTGACAACTCCGATAAACAAAATGCCTCCATGTCAAAAACCCTAGCCACACAAAAACTGAGTGAACAGGTAGAGTTAGCTATTTCCAATCTGGAAGTTCATTAAAAGGCCATTTTAGGACTCGATTTTTATTAGTTCATGATAACTCCCTGGAATGAAATGCCTCCATATCAAAAACTAATAACTCTTGGTTATTTATCAACTCCCTGAACATCCATTTAAACCCCTAGCCCCATAGAAACTGAGTGAACAGGTGGAGTCAGCTATTTATAATCCAAAATTTGATAAAAAGATCATTTCAGGACTCAGTTTTTATTGGTTTGCGACAACTCCCATAAACAAAATTCCTCCATGCAGAAAACTAATCACTATAGTTTATTTATCAACTCTTTTGACATCCATTAAAACCCTAGCCCCACAGAAACTGAGTGAACAGGTGGAGTCAGCTATTTCTAATCTCAAAGTTGATTAAAAGGATAATTTAGGACTTGATTTTTATTGGTTCACGATAACTCCCAAGAATGAAATGCCTACGTATCAAAAACTAAAAACTCTAGGTTATTTATCAACTCTTTGAACATCCATTTAAACCCCTAGCCCCATAGAAACTGAGTGAACAGGTGGAGTCAGTTATTTATAATCCGAAGATGATAAAAAGATCATTTTAGGACTCAATTTTTTTTGGTTTGTGACAACTCCCATAAACAAAATGCCTCCTTGTCAAAAACTAATCACTATAGGTTATTTATCAACTCTCTGAACATAAAATAAAACCCTAGCCACACAAAAACTGAGTGAACAGGTGGAGTTAGATATTTCCAATCTGGAAGTTCATTAAAAGGCCATTTTAGGACTTGATTTTTATAGGTTCGTAATAACTCCCAGGAATGAAATGCCTCCATATCAAAAACTAATAACTCTTGGCTATTTATCAACTCTCTGAACATCCATTTAAACCCCAAGCCCTATAGAAACTGAGTGAACAGGTGGAGTCAGCTATTTCTAATCTGAAAGTCGATTAAAAGGCCATTTCATGACTCAGTTTTTATTGGTTTGCGATAACTCCCAGGAATGAAATGCCTCCATATCAAAAACTAATCACTCTAGGTTATTTATCAACTCTTTGAACATCCATTTAAACCCCCAGCCCCATAGAAATTGAGTGAACAGATGGAGTCTGCTATTTATAATGCGAAAGTTGATAAAATGATCATTTCAGGACTCAGTTTTTATTGGTTCGTGACAACTCTTATAAACAAAATTCCACCATGCATAAAACTAATCACTATAGGTTATTTATCAACTCTTTTGACATCCATTAAAACCCTAGCCACATAGAAACTGAGTGAATAGGGAGAGTCAGCTATTTCAAATCTAGAAGTTGATTAAAATGACATTTAGGACTCGA
>JALGXP010000258.1:0-16691 GCA_023333625.1 Bothriochloa decipiens | reverse complement strand
TCGAGTCCTAAATGTCATTTTAATCAACTTCTAGATTTGAAATAGCTAACTCTCCCTATTCACTCAGTTTCTGTGTGGCTAGGGTTTTAATGGATGTCAAAAGAGTTGATAAATAACCTATAGTGATTAGTTTTATGCATGGTGGAATTTTGTTTATAAGAGTTGTCACGAACCAATAAAAACTGAGTCCTGAAATGATCATTTTATCAACTTTCGCATTATAAATAGCAGACTCCATCTGTTCACTCAATTTCTATGGGGCTGGGGGTTTAAATGGATGTTCAAAGAGTTGATAAATAACCTAGAGTGATTAGTTTTTGATATGGAGGCATTTCATTTCTGGGAGTTATCGCAAACCAATAAAAACTGAGTCATGAAATGGCCTTTTAATCGACTTTCAGATTAGAAATAGCTGACTCCACCTGTTCACTCAGTTTCTATAGGGCTTGGGGTTTAAATGGATGTTCAGAGAGTTGATAAATAGCCAAGAGTTATTAGTTTTTGATATGGAGGCATTTCATTCCTGGGAGTTATTACGAACCTATAAAAATCAAGTCCTAAAATGGCCTTTTAATGAACTTCCAGATTGGAAATATCTAACTCCACCTGTTCACTCAGTTTTTGTGTGGCTAGGGTTTTATTTTATGTTCAGAGAGTTGATAAATAACCTATAGTGATTAGTTTTTGACAAGGAGGCATTTTGTTTATGGGAGTTGTCACAAACCAAAAAAAATTGAGTCCTAAAATGATCTTTTTATCATCTTCGGATTATAAATAACTGACTCCACCTGTTCACTCAGTTTCTATGGGGCTAGGGGTTTAAATGGATGTTCAAAGAGTTGATAAATAACCTAGAGTTTTTAGTTTTTGATACGTAGGAATTTCATTCCTGGGAGTTATCGTGAACCAATAAAAATCAAGTCCTAAATTATCCTTTTAATCAACTTTGAGATTAGAAATAGCTGACTCCACCTGTTCACTCAGTTTCTGTGGGGCTAGGGTTTTAATGGATGTCAAAAGAGTTGATAAATAAACTATAGTGATTAGTTTTCTGCATGGAGGAATTTTGTTTATGGGAGTTGTCGCAAACCAATAAAAACTGAGTCCTGAAATGATCTTTTTATCAAATTTTGGATTATAAATAGCTGACTCCACCTGTTCACTCAGTTTCTATGGGGCTAGGGGTTTAAATGGATGTTCAGGGAGTTGATAAATAACCAAGAGTTATTAGTTTTTGATATGGAGGCATTTCATTCCAGGGAGTTATCATGAACTAATAAAAATCGAGTCCTAAAATGGCCTTTTAATGAACTTCCAGATTGGAAATAGCTAACTCTACCTGTTCACTCAGTTTTTGTGTGGCTAGAGTTTTTGACGTGGAGGCATTTTGTTTATCGGAGTTGTCACAAACCAATAAAAATAGATTCCTGAAATGATCTTTTTATTAACTTTTGGATTATAAATAGCCGACTCCGTCTGTTCACTCAATTTCTATGGGGCTAGGAGCTTCAAGGGATGTTCAGAGAGTTGATAAATAACCTAGAGTGACTTGTTTTTGATAAGGAGGCAGTTCGTTCCTGGGAGTTATCACAAACCAATAAAAACTGAGTCCTGAAATGGCCTTTTAATCGACTTTGAGATTAGAAATAGGTGGCTCCACCTGTTCACTCAGTTTCTATGGGGCTAGGGGTTTAAATGGATGTTCAAAGAGTTGATAAATAACCTAGAGTTATTAGTTTTTGATACGGAGGCATTTCATTCCTGGGAGTTATTGTGAACCAATAAAAATTGAGTCCAAAAATGTCCTTTTAATCAACTTCTAGATTGAAAATAGCTGACTCTACCTATTCACTCAGTTTCTGTGTGGCTAGGGTTTTAATGGATGTTGAAATAGTTGATAAATAACCTATAGTGATTAGATTTCTACATGGAGGAATTTTGTTTATGGGAGTTGTCGCGAACAAATAAAAACTGGGTCCTGAAATGATATTTTTATCAACTTTCGGATTATAAATAGCTGACTCCATCTGTTCACTGAATTTCTATGGGGCTAGGGGTTTAAATGGATGTTCAAAGAGTTGATAAATAACCTAGAGTGTTTAGTTTTTGATATGCAGGCATTTCATTCCTGGGAGTTATCGCAAACCAATAAAAACGGAGTCATGAAATGGCCTTTTAATCGACTTTTAGATTAGAAATAGCTGACTCCACCTGTTCACTCAATTTCAGTAGGGCTAGGGGTTTAAATGGATGTTCAGAGAGTTGATAAATAACCAAGAGTTATTAGTGTTTGATATGGAGGCATTTTCATTCCTGGGAGTTATTATGAACCAATAAAAATCAAGTCCTGAAATAGCCTTTTAACGAACTTCCAGATTGGAAATAGCTAACTCTAGCTGTTCACTCAGTTTTTGTGTGGCTAGGGTTTTATTGGATGTTCAGAGAGTTGATAAATAACCTATAGTGATTAGTTTTTCACAAGGAGGCATTTTGTTTATGGGAGTTGTCACAAACCAAAAAAAATTGAGTCCTGAAATGATCTTTTTATTAACTTTTGGATTATAAATAGCTACTCCACCTATTCGCTCAGTTTCTATGGGGCTAGGGGTTTAAATGGATGTTGAAAGAGTTGATAAATAACCTAGAGTTATTAGTTTTTGATACGGAGGCATTTCATTCCTGGGAGTTATCGTGAACCAATAAAAATCAAGTCCTAAAATGTCCTTTTAATGAACTTCTAGATTGGAAATAGCTGACTCTGCCTGTTCACTCAGTTTCTATGTGGCTAGGGTTTTAATGGATGTCGAAAGAGTTGATAAATAACCTATAGTGATTAGTTTTCTACATGGAGGAATTTTGTTTATGGGAGTTGCGCAAAGCAATAAAAACTGAGTCCTGAAATGATCTTTTTATCAACTTTCGGATTATAAATAGCTGACTCCATCTGTTCACTCAATTTCTATGGGGCTAGGGGTTTAAATGGATGTTCAAAGAGTTCATAAATAACATAGATTTATTAGTTTTTGATATGGAGGCATTTCATTCCTAGGAGTTATCGCAAACCAATACAAACTGAGTCATGAAATGGCCTTTTAATCGACTTTCAGAATCGAAATTGCTGACTCCACCAGTTCACTCAGTTTCTATTGGGCTAGTGGTTTAAATGGATGTTCAGAGAGTTGATAAATAACCAAGAGTTATTAGTTTTTGATATGGAGGCATTACATTCCTAGGAGTTATCACGAACTAATAAAAATCGAGTCCTAAAATGGCCTTTTAATGAACTTCCAGATTGGAAATAGCTAACTCTAGCTATTCACTCAGTTTTGGTCTGGCTAGGGTTTTATTGGATGTTCAAAGAGTTGATAAATAACCTATAGTGATTAGTTTTTTAAAAGGAGGCATTTTGTTTATGGGAGTTATCACAAACCAAAAAAAACTGAGTCCTGAAATGATCTTTTTATCAACTTTTGGATTATAAATAGCTGACTCCACCTATTCACTCAGTTTCTGTGGGGCTAGGGATTTAAACAGATGTTGAAAGAGTTGATAAATAACCTTGGAATTGTCACAAACCAATAAAAACGAAGTCCTAAATAGGCTTTTCTATCAAATTGCAGATCAGAAATTGCTGACTCCACCTGTTCACTTAGTCAATGGGGCTGGGGGTTTAAACAGATGTTCAAAGAGTTGATAAAGAAACTCGAGTGATTAGTTTTTGACATGGAGGCATTTCATTCCTAGGAGTTATCACGAACCAATAAAAATCGTGTCCTGAAATGGACTTTTAATGAACTTCCAAATTGGAAATAGCTAACTCTACCTGTTCACTCAGTTTTTGTGTGGCTAGGGTTTTATTGGATGTTTAAAGAGTTGATAAATAACCTATAGTGATTAGTTTTACTTTGTTTATGGGAGTTGTCACAAACCAATAAGAACTGAGTCCTGAAATGATCTTTTTATCAACTTTTGGATTACAAATAGCTGACTCCATCTGTTCACTCAATTTCTATAGGGCTAGGGGTTTAAATGGTTGCTCAAAGAGTTGATAAATAACCTAGAGCAATTAGTTTTTGATATGGAGGCATTTCATTCCTAGGAGTTATCGCAAACCAATATAAACTGAGTCATGACTCCACATGTTTACTTGGTTTATGTGGGGCTAGGAGTTTAAATGGATATTCAAAGTGTTGATAAATAACCTTGAGCAATTATTTTTTGATATAGAGGTACTTTGATCATGGGAGTTACCGCAAACCAATAAAAACTGAGTCTTGACATGAAGTTTTAATCAACTTCCATATTAGAAATAGCTAACTCCACCTGTTCACTTAGTTTCTTTGGGGCTAGGGGCTAAAATGGATGTTCAAAGAGTTGATAAATATCCAAAAGAATTTAGTTTTTAACATAGAGGCATTTCGACCTTGGGAGTTATCGCAAACCAATCAAAACTGAGTCTTGAAGTGGCCATTTAATCAACTTCCAGATTAGAAATAGCAAACATGGAGTCATTTAATCACTTAGTTTCTGTGGGGCTATGGGTTTAAATGGATGTTCGAAGAGTTGGAAAAGAAGCTAGAGAAATTAGTTTTTGACATGGAGGCATTTTGATCCTGGGAGTTATCACAAACCAATAAAAACTGAGTCCTGAATATGCTTTTTTATCAACTTCCAGATTAGAAATAGCTGACTCACCTGTTCACTTAGTTTTTGTGGGCCTAGGGGTTTACATGGATGTTTAAAGAGATGATAAATAACCTAGAGTGATTAGCTTTTGACGTGGAGGAATTTCATTTCTGGGAGTTATCGCAAATCAATAACAACTGAGTCCTGAAATGGTCTTTTAATCAACTTTTGGATTAGAAATTGCGGACTCCATTAGTTCACTCAATTTCTATGGGTCTATGGGTTTAAATGGATGTTCAAAGAGTTGTTAAAGAAGCTAGAGTGATTAGTTTTTGATATGGAGGCATTTCGATCCTGGGAGTTGTCATAAACCAATAAAAACTGAGACCTAAATATGCTTTTTATCAACTTCCAGATTAGAAATAGCTGACTCCACCTGTTCACTCAGTTTCTATAGGCCTAGGGGTTTAAATGGATGTTCAAAGAGTTTATAAATAACCTAGAGTGCTTACTTTATGACATGGAGGCATTTCAATCCTGGGAGTTATCGTAAACCAATAAAAACTGAGTCCTGAAGTGAATTTTTATCAACTTTTGGATTAGAAAGAGCTGACTCCATCTATTCACTCAATTTCTATAGGGCTAGGGGTTTAAATGGTTGCTCAAAGAGTTGATAAATAACCTAGAGCAATTAGTTTTTGATATGGAGGAGTTTCATTCCTAGGAGTTATTGCAAACCAATTAGTCTTGACTCCACATGTTTACTTGGTTTATGTGGGGCTAGGAGTTTAAATGGATAGTCAAAGTGTTGATAAATAACCTTTTTATCAACTTTCAGATTAGAAATAGCTGACTCCATCTGTTCACTCAATTTCTATGGGTCTAGGGGTTTAACTGGATGTTCAAAGAGTTGATAAATAAACCAGAGTGATTAGTTTTTTATATGGAGGCATTTCATTTCTGGGAGTTATCACAAACCAATAACAATTGAGTCCCAAAATGGTCTTTTAATCAACTTTTAGATTCGAAATAGCTGACTCCATCTGTTCACTCAATTTCTATGGGTCTATGGGTTTAAATGGATGTTAAAAGAGTTTTTAAAGAAGCTAGAGTGATTAGTTTTTGATATGGAGGCATTTCGATCCTGGGAGATGTCATAAACCAATAAAAACTAAGACCTGAAATGGTCTTTTTATCCACTTTCAGATTAGAAATAGCTGACTCCATCTGGTCACTCAACTTCTATGGGGCTAGGGGTTTAAATTGATGTTCAAAGAGTTGATAAAGAAGCCAGAGCGATTAGTTCTTGATATGGAGGCACTTCAATCCTAGGAGTTTTCACAAATCAAAATAAACTTAGTCCTTAATATGCTTTTTTATCAACTTGCAGAGCAGAAATAGCTGACTCCACCTGTTCACTCAGTTTCTGTGGGGCTAGGGCTTTAAATAAATGTTCAAAGAGTTGATAAAGAAGCTAGAGTGATTAGTTTTTGACATGGAGGCACTTTGATCCTGGGAGTTGTCACAAACCAATAAAACTGAGTCCTGAATAGGCTTTTATCAACTTTCGGATTAGAAATTGCTGGCTCTACCTGTTCACTCAGTTTCTATGGGGCTAGGGGTTTAAATGGTTGCTCAAAAAGTTGACAAATAACCTAGAGCAACTAGTTTTTGATATGGAGGCATTTCATTCCTAGGAGTTATTGCAAAGCTATAAAAACTGAGTCCTGACTTCCATCCATTTACTCAGTTTCTGTGGGGTAGTGCATTTAAATGGGTGTTTAAAGAGTTGAAAAAGAAGCTAGAGATATTGTTTTTTGACATGGAGGCATTTCAATCCAGAGAGTTATCGTAAACCAGTAAAAACTAAGTCCTGAAATAGCCTTTTAATCAACTTCCGGATTGGAAATAGCTGACTCCACCTGTTCACTCAGTTTCTAAGGGGCTAGGTGTTTAAATGGATGTTCAATGAGTTGATAAAGAAGCTAGAGTGAATAGTTTTTGACATGGAGGCATTTTGATCCCGGGAGTTATCACAAATCAATAAAAACTGAGTCCCGAATATTATTTTTTTATCAACTTCAAGATTAGAAATAGCTGACTCCACCTGTTCACTCAGTTTTCGTGGGCCTAGAGGTTTACATGGATGTTCAAAGAGTTGATAAATAACCTAGAGTGATTAGTTTTTGACATGGAGGCATTTCAATCCTGGGAGTTATCATAAATCAATAAAAACTGAGTCATGAAATGGTCTTTTCATCATCTTTCAGATTAGAAATAGTTGACTCCATCTGTTCACTCAATTTATATGAGTCTAGGGGTTTAAATGGATGTTCATAGAGTTGATAGATAACCAAGAGTGATTAGTTTTTGATATGGAGGCATTTCATTTCTAGGAGTTATCGCAAACCAATAACAATTGATCCTAAAATGGTCTTTTTTATCAACTTTCAGATTAGAAATAGCTGACTCCATCTGTTCACTCAATTTCTATGGGGCTAGGGGTTCAAATGGATGTTGAAAAAGTTGATAAAGAAGCTAGAGTGATTACTTTTTGATGTGGAGGCACTTCGATCCAGGGAGTTGTCACAAACCAATAAAAACTAAATCTTGAATAGGCTTTTATCAGCTTTCGGATTAGAAATTGCTGGCTCTACCTGTTCACTCAATTTCTATGGTTGTTCAAAGAGTTGACAAACAACATAGAGCAATTAGTTTTTGATATGGAGGCATTTCATTCCTAGGAGTTATTGCAAAGCAATAAAAACTGAGTCCTGACCTTCATATGTTTACTCAGTTTCTGTGGGCCTATAGGTTTAAATGGGTGTTTAAAGAGTTGTAAAAGAAGCTAGAGCAATTAGTTTTTGATATGGAGGCATTTCAATCCATGGAGTTATTGTAAACTAGTAAAAACTGAGTCCTGAAATAGTCTTTTAATCAACTTTCGGATTAGAAATAGCTGACTCCACCTGTTCACTCAGTTTCTATGGGGCTAGTGTTTAAATGGATGTTCAACGAGTTGATAAAGAAGCTAGAGTGATTAGTTTTTGACATGGAGGCATTTTGATCCTAGGAGTTATCAAAAACCAATAAAAACTGAGTCCTGAATATGCTTTTTTTTATCAACTTCCAGATTAGAAATAGCTGACTCCACATGTTCACTCAGTTTCTGTGGGCCTAGGGGTTTACATGGATGTTCAAGGAATTAATAAATAACCTAGAGCGATTAGTTTTTGACATGGAGGCATTTCAATCCTGGGAGTTATCGTAAACCAATAAAAACTAAGTCATGAAATGGTCTTTTTATCAACATTTGGATTAGAAATAGCTGACTCCTTCTGTTCACTCAATTTATATGGGTCTAGGGGTTTAAATGGATGTTCAAAGAGCTGATAAATAACCAAGAGCTATTAGTTTTTGATATGGAGGCATTTCATTTCTGGGAGTTATCACAAACCAATAACAATTGAGTCCTGAAATGGTCTTTTGATCAACTTTTGGATTAGAAATAGCTGACTCCACCTGTTCACTCAATTTCTGTGGGGCTAGGGGTTTAAATGGATGTTCAAAGTGTTGATAAAGAAGCTAGAGTGATTATTTTTTGACATGGAGGCACACTTCGATCCTAGGAGTTGTCACAAACCAATAAAAACTAAGTCCTGAATAGACTTTTATCAACTTTCATATTAGAAATTGCTGGCTCTACCTGTTCACTCAGTTTCTATGGGGCTAGGGGTTTAAATGGATGTTCAAAGAGTTGATAAAGAAGCTAGAGTGATTAGTTTTCGATATGGAGGCATTTCGATCCTGGGAGTTATCTTAAACCAATAAAAACTGAGTTCTGAAATGGTCTTTTTATCAACTTTTTGATTAAAAATAGCTGACTCCATCTGTTCACTAAATTTCTATATGGCTAGGGGTTTAAATGGATGTTCAAAGAGTTGATAAAGAAGCTAGAGCGATTAGTTTTTGATACGGAGGCATTTCATTCCTAGGAGTTATTACAAAGCAATAAGAACTGAGTCCTGACCTCCATCTGTTTACCCAGTTTCTGTGGGGCTATGGGTTTAAATTGGTGTTTAAAGAGTTGAAAAGCAGCTAGAGCGATTAGTTTTTGATATGGAGGCGCTTCGATCCTGGGAGTTGTCGCAAACCAATAAAAACTCATTCCTTAATATGCTTTTTTACCAACTTCTAGAGGAGAAATAGCTAACTCCACCTGTTTACTCAGTTTCTGTGCGGCTAGGGGTTTAAATGGATGTTCAAAGAATTGATAAAGAAGTTAGAGTGATTAGTTTTTGACATGGAGGCACTTTGTTCCTGGGAGTTGTCACAAACCAATAAAAACTAAGTCGTCAATAGGCTTTTATCAACTTCCAGATTAGAAATTGTTGACTCTACCTATTCACTCAGTTTCTATGGGGCTAGGGGTTTAAATGGTTGTTCAAAGAGTTGACAAATAACCTAGTGTAATTAGTTTTTGATATGGAGGCATTTCATTCCTAGAAGTTGTTTCAAAGCAATAAAAACTGAGTCCTGACCTCCACTTGTTCACTCAGTTTCTGTGGGGCTATGGGTTTAAATGGGTGTCTAAAGAGTTGTAAAAGAAGCTAGAGCAATTAGTTTTTGACATGGAGGCATTTCAATCCAGGGAGTTATCGTAAACCAGTAAAAACTGAGTCCTGAAATAGCATTTTAATCAACTTTCGGATTAGAAATAGCTGACTCCACCTATTCACTCACTTTCTACGGGGCTAGGTGTTTAAATGGATGTTCAACGAGTTGATAAAGAAGCTAGAGTGATTAGTTTTTGACATGAAGGCATTTGGATCCTGGGAGTTATCACAAACCAATAAAAACTGAGTCCTGAATATGTTTTTTATCAACTTCTAGATTAGAAATAGCTGACTCCACCTGTTTTCTCAGTTTCTGTGGGCCTAGGGGTTTACATGGATGTTCAAAGAGTTGATAAATTACCTAGAGTGATTAGTTTTTGACATGAGACATTTCAATCCTGGGAGTTATCGTAAACCAATAAAAACTAAGTCCTGAAATGGTCTTTTTATCATCTTTTGGATTAGAAATTGTTGACTCCATCTGTTCACTCAATTTCTATGGGTCTAGGGGTTTAAACTAATGTTCAAAGAGTTGATAAATAACCTAGAGCAATTAGTTTTTGATATGGAGGCATTTCGTTCCTAGGAGTTATCACAAACCGATAACAATTGAGTACTGAAATGGTCTTTTAATCAACTTTCGGATTAGAAATAGCTGACTCCATCTGTTCACTCAATTTCGATGGGTCTATGGGTTTAAATGGATGTTCAAAGAGTTGTTAAAGAAGCTAGAGTGATTAGTTTTTGATATGGAGGCATTTTGGTCCTGGGAGTTGTCTTAAACCAATAAAAATTGAGTTCTTAAATGGTCTTTTTATCAACTTTCGGATTAGAAATAGCTGACTCCACCTGTTCACTCAATTTCTATGGGGCTAGGGGTTTAAATGGATGTTCAAAGGGTTGATAAAGAAGCTAGAGCGATTAGTTTTTGATATGGAGGCACTTCGGTCCTGAGAGTTGTCATAAACCAATAAAAACTCAGTCCTTAATATGCTTTTTTACCAACTTCCAGAGAAGAAATAGCTGACTCCTCCTGTTCATTCAGTTTCTATGGGGCTAGGGGTTTAAATGGATGTTCAAAGAGATGATAATAAGCTAGAGTGATTAGTTTTTGACATGGAGGCACTTCAATCCTGGGAGTTGTCATAAACCAATAAAAACTAAGTCCTGAATAGGCTTTTATCAACTTTCAGATTAGAAATTGCTGACTCTACCTGCTCACTTAGTTTCTATGGGGCTAGGGGTTTAAATGGTTGTTCCAAGAGTTGGCAAATAACCTAAAGCAATTAGTTTTTGATATGGAGGCATTTCATTCCTAGGAGTTATCGCAAAGCAATAGGAACTGAGTCCTGACCACCATCTGTTTACTCAGTTTCTGTGGGGCTATGGGTTTAAATGGGTGTTTAAAGAGTTGTAAAAGATGCTAGAGCAATTAGTTTTTGACATACAGGCATTCTAATCCAGGGAGTTATCGTAAACCAGTAAAAACTGAGTCCTGAAATAGCCTTTTAATCAACTTCCAGATTAGAAATAGCTGACTCCACTTGTTCACTCAGTTTCTATGGGGCTAGGTGTTTAAATGGATGTCCAACGAGTTGATAAAGAAGCTAGAGTGATTAGTTTTTGACATGAAGGCATTTCGATCCTGGGAGTTATCATAAACCAATAAAAACTGAGTCCTGAATATGCTATTTTTATCAATCTCCAGATTAGAAATCGCTGACTCTACCTGTTCACTCAGTTTCTGTGGGCCTAGAGGTTTCCATGGATGTTCAAAGAGTTGATAAATAACCTAGAGTGATTAGTTTTTTACATGGAGGCATTTCAATCCTGGGAGTTATCCTAAACCAATAAAAACTGAGTTCAGAAATGGTCTTTTTATCAACTTTTGGATTAGAAATTGCCGACTCCATCTGTTCACTCAATTTCAATGGGTCTATGGGTTTAAATGGATGTTCAAAGAGTTGTTAAAGAAGCTAGAGTGATTAGTTTTTGATATGGAGGCATTTCGGTCCTGGGAGTTGTCTTAAACCAATAAAAACTGAGTTCTAAAATGGTCTTTTTATCAACTATCAGATTAGAAATAGCTGACTCCATCTGTTCACTCAATTTCTATGGGGTTAGGGGTTTAAATGGATGTTCAAAGAGTTGATAAAGAACCTAGAGCGATTAGTTTTTGATATGGAGGCACTTCGTTCCTGGGAGTTGTCACAAACTAATAAAAACTCAGTCCTTAGTATGCTATTTTACCAACTTCCAGAGCAGAAATAGCTGACTCCACCTGTTCACTTAGTTTTTGTGGGGCTAGGGGTTTAAATGGATGTTCAAAGAGTTGATAAAGAAGCTAGAGTGATTAGTTTTGGACATGGAGGTATTTCAATCCTGGGAGTTGTCACAAACCAATAAAAACTAAGTCCTAAATAGGCTTTTATCAACTTCTGAACTAGAAATTACTGACTCTACCTGTTCACTCAGTTTCTACGGGGCTAGGGATTTAAATGGTTGTTCCAAGAGTTGGCAAATAACCTAGAGCAATTAGTCTTTGATATGGAGGCATTTCATTCCTGGGAGTTATTGCAAAGCAATAAAAACTGAGTCCTGACCTTCATATGTTTACTCAGTTTTTGTGGGGCTATAGGTTTAAATGGGTGTTTAAGGAGTTGTAAAAGAAGCTGGAGCAATTAGTTTTTGACATGGAGGCATTTCAATCCAGGGAATTATCGTAAACCAATAAAAACTGAGTTCTAAAATAGCCTTTTAATCAACTTCTGGATTAGAAATTACTGACTCCACCTGTTCACTCAGTTTCTATGGGGCTAGGGGTTTAAATGGTTGTTCAAAGAGTTAATAAACAACCTAGAGCAATTAGTTTTTGATATGGAGGCATCTCATTCCTAGGAGTTATTGTAAACCAATAAAAACTGAGTCCTGACCTCCATCTATTTACTCTATTTCTGTGGGGCTATGGGTTTAAATGTGAGTTTAAAGAGTTGTAAAAGAAGCTAGAGCAATTAGTTTTTGACATGGAGATATTTCAATCCAGGGAGTTATCGTAAACCAATAAAAACTGAGTTCTGAAATAGCCTTTTAATCAACTTCCGGATTAGAAATAGCTGACTCCACCTGTTCACTCAGTTTCTATGGGGCTAGGTGTTTAAATGGATGTCCAACGAGTTGATAAATAAGCTAGAGTGATTAGTTTTTGACATGAAGGCATTTTGATCCTGGAAGTTATCACAAACCAATAAAAACTAAGTCCTGAATATGCTTTTTTTATCAACTTCCAGAATAGAAATAGCTGACTCCACCTGTTCACTCAATTTCTGTGGGCCTAGGGGTTTACATGGATGTTCAAAGAGTTGATAAATAACCTAGAGTGAATAGTTTTTGACATGGAGGCATTTCAATCCTGGGTGTTATCCTAAACCAATAAAAACTGAGTCATGAAATGGTCTTTTTATCAACTTTTGGATTAAAAATTGCGTACACCATCTGTTCACTCAATTTCTATGGGTCTACGGGTTTAAATTAATGTTCAAAGAGTTGATAAATAACCTAGAGCAATTAGTTTTTGATATGGAGGCATTTCATTCCTGAGAGTTATCGCAAACCGATAACAATTGAGCCCTGAAATGGTCTTTTAATCAACTTTCAGATTAGAAATAGCTGACTCCATCTGTTCACTCAATTTCTATGGGTCTATGGATTTAAATGGATGTTCAAAGAGTTGTTAAAGAAGCTAGAGGGATTAGTTTTTGATATGGAGGTATTTCGGTCCTGGGAGTTGTCTTAAACCAATAAAAATTGAGTTCTGAAATGGTCTTTCTATCAACTTTCGAATTAGAAAAAGCTGACTCCATCTGTTCACTCAATTTCTATGGGGCTAGGGGTTTAAATGGATGTTCAAAGAGTTGATAAAGAAGCTAGAGCGATTAGTTTTTGATATGGAGGCACTTCGATCCTGGGAGTTGTCGCAAACCAATGAAAACTCAGTCCTTAATATGCTTTTTTACCAACTTCCAGAGCAGAAATAGCTGACTCCACCTGTTCACTAAGTTTCTGTGGGGCTAGGGGCTTAAATGGATGTTCAAAGAGTTGACAAATAACGTAGAGCAATTAGTTTTTAATATGGAGGCATTTCATTCCTTGGAGTTATTGCAAAACAATAATAAATGAGTCCTGACCTCCATCTATTTACTCAGTTTCTGTGGGGCTATGGGTTTAAATGGGTGTTTAAGGAGTTGTAAAAGAAGCTAGAGCAATTATTTTCTGACATGCAGGCATTTCAATCCAGGGAGTTATCGTAAACCAGTAAAAACTGAGTCCTGAAATAGCCTTTTAATCAACTTCTAGATTAGAAATAGCTGACTCCACCTGTTCACTCAGTTTCTATGAGGCTAGGTGTTTAAATGGATGTTCAACAAGTTGATAAAGAAGCTAAAGTGATTAGTTTTTGACATGGAGGCATTTCGATCCTGGGAGTTATCATAAACCAATAAAAACTATGCCCCGAATAGGCTTTTATCAACTTTTTGATTAGAAATTGCTGCCTCCACCTGTTCACTCAGTTTCTATGGGGCTAGGGGTTTAAATGGTTGTTCCAAGAGTTGACAAATAACCTAGAGCAATTAGTTTTTGATATGGAGGCATTTCATTCCTAGGAGTTATTGCAAAACAATAATAACTGAGTCCTGACCTCCATCTGTTTACTCAGTTTCTGTGGGGCTATGGGTTTAAATGGGTGTTTAAGGAGTTGTAAAAGAAGCTAGAGCAATTTTTTTCTGACATACAGGCATTTCAATCCAGGGAGTTATTGTAAACCAGTAAAAACTGAGTCCTGAATATGGTTTTTTATCAACTTCCAGATTAGAAATAGCTGACTCCACCTGTTCACTCAGTTTCTGTGGGCTTAGGGGTTTACATGGATGTTCAAAGAGTTGATAAATAACCTAGAGTGACTAGTTTTTGACATGGAGGCATTTCTATCCTAGGAGTTATCGTAAACCAATAAAAACTGATTCGTGAAATGGTGTTTTTACCAACTTTTAGATTAAAAATAGCTGACTCCATCTGTTCACTCAATTTCTACTGGTCTAGGGGTTTAAATTAATGTTCAAAGAGTTGATAAATAACCTAGAGCAATTAGTTTTTGATATAGAGGCATTTCATTCCTGGGAGTTATCGCAAACCGATAACAATTGAGTCCTGAAATGGTCTTTTAATCAACTTTCAGATTAGAAATAGCTGACTCCATCTGTTCACTCAATTTCTATGGGTCTATGGGTTTAAATGGATATTCAAAGAGTTGTTAAAGAAGTTAGAGTGATTAGTTTTTGATATGGAGGCATTTTGATCCTGGGAGTTGTCATAAAACAATAAAAACTTAGTTCTGAAATGGTCTTTTTATTAACTTTCGGATTAGAAATAGCTGACTCCATCTGTTCACTCAATTTCTATGGGGCTAGGGGTTTAAATGGATGTTCAAAGAGTTTTTAAAGAAGCTAGAGTGATTAGTTTTTGATATGGAGGCATTTCGGTCCTGGGAGTTATCTTAAACCAATAAAAATTGAGTTATGAAATGGTCTTTTTATCAACTTTTGGATTAGAAATAGCTGACTCCATCTGTTCACTCAATTTCGATGGGGCTAGGGGTTTAAATGGATGTTCAAAGAGTTGATAAAGAAGCTAGAGCGATTAGTTTTTGATATGGAGGCACTTCGTTCCTGGGAGTTGTCGCAAACCAATAAAAACTCAGTCCTTAATGTGCTTTTTTACCAACTTCCAGAGCAGAAATAGCTGACTCCACCAGTTCGCTCAGTTTCTGTGGGGCTAGGGGTTCAAATGGATGTTCAAAGAGTTGATAAAGAAGCTAGAGTGATTATTTTTTGACATGGAGGTACTTCGATCCTGGGAGCTATCCTAAACCAATAAAAACTGAGTCATGAAATGGTCTTTTTATCAGCTTTTAGATTAGAAATTGCTGACTCCATCTGTTCACTCAATTTCTATGGGTCTAGGGGTTTAAATTAATGTTCAAAGAGTTGATAAATAACCTAAAGCAATTAGTTTTTGATATGGAGGCATTTCATTCCTGGGAGTTATCGCAAACCGATAACAATTGAGTCCTGAAATGGTCTTTTAATCAACTTTCAGATTAGAAGTAGCTGACTCCATCTGTTCACTCAATTTCTATGGGTCTATGGGTTTAAATGGAGGTTCAAAGAGTTGATAAAGAAGCTAGAGTGATTAGTTTTTGATATGGAGGCAATTCGTTCCTTAGAGTTGTCATAAACCAATAAAAACACAGTCCTTAATATGCTTTTTTACCAACTTCCAGAACAGAAATAGCTGACTCCACCAGTTCACTCAGTTTCTTTGGGGCGAGAGATTTAAATGGAAGTTCAAAGAGTTGATAAAGAAGCTGGAGTGATTAGTTTTTGACATGGAGGCACTTCAATCCTGAGAGTTGTCACAAACTAATAAAAACTAAGTCCTGAATAGGCTTTTATGAACTTCTGGATTAGAAATTACTGACTCTACCTGTTCACTCAGTTTCTATTAGGCTAGGTGTTTAAATGGTTGTTCCAAGAGTTGGCAAATAACCTAGAGCAATTAGTTTTTGATATGGAGGCATTTAATTCCTAGAATTATTGCAAAGCAATAAGAATTGAGTCCTGACCTCCATCTGTTTACTCAGTTTCTCTGGGGCTATGGGTTTAAATGGGTGTTTAAAGAGTTGTAAAAGAAGCTAGAGCAATTAGTTTTTGACATGGAGGCATTTCAATCCAGGGAGTTATCGTAAACCAGTAAAAACTGAGTCCTAAAATAGCCTTTTAATCAACTTCCGGATTAGAAATAGCTGACTCCACCTGTTCACTTAGTTTCTATGGGTCTAGGGGTTTAAATTAATGTTCAAAGAGTTGATAAATAACCAAGAGCAATTAGTTTTTGATATGGAGGAATTTCATTCATGGGAGTTATCGCAAACCGATAACAATTGAGTCCTGAAATGGTCTTTTAATCAACTTTCAGATTAGAAATAGCTGACTCCATCTGTTCACTCAATTTCTATGGGTCTATGGGTTTAAATGGATGTTCAAAGATTTGTTAAAGAAGCTAGAGTGATTAGTTTTTGATATGGAGGCATTTTGATCCTGGGAGTTGTCATAGACCAATAAAAACTAAGTTCTGAAATGGTTTTTTTATCAACTTTTGAATTAGAAATAGATGATTCCAGCTGTTCACTCAATTTCTATGGGGCTAGGGGTTTAAATGGATGTTCAAAGAGTTGTTAAAGAAGCTAGAGTGATT
The DNA here is from genome assembly GCA_023333625.1 of Bothriochloa decipiens. Taxonomy (NCBI): domain Eukaryota; kingdom Viridiplantae; phylum Streptophyta; class Magnoliopsida; order Poales; family Poaceae; genus Bothriochloa; species Bothriochloa decipiens. The sequence continues at coordinate 138 of JALGXP010000258.1, read as the reverse complement.
AGTTTTTGATATGGAGGCATTTCGGTCCTGGGAGTTGTCTTGAACCAATAAAAATTGAGTTCTAAAATGGTCTTTTTATCAACTTTCAGATTAGAAATAGCTGACTCCTTCTGTTCACACAATTTCTACAGGGCTGGG